>KB663688.1:3135582-3248889 GCA_000349025.1 Anopheles minimus
TGTATTATTGTACTTGTATACAATGTGATTGTATGTGTATGAGTGTTGAATATGCAGAATAAAAGTTGTTGGGCTTGAGACGTTGAATAGAACAGACGAAGAATAATATACTTACAGTGCGATAGATGAATATTACAATATTAGAATCACAAACAATTATTCGACTATTTTAATAATGCTGTTTTATCTTAATATGCTTATGTTATGTAGAAATTGAAATGGTTTTAAGCAACTTGTGATATTATTCATCATGCAGTAAAAAATACATTTCAAACAAAATATTACAGATTTTCTTCGGTCAGTTTATTTGTCTCCTTTCTGTTTTTTTTTGTAGTGAACAACAAATTGATACATTCTTTAACTATTGCATGTAAGTCAAGCCCAGTAACCCATAAACCCAAGTAAGGAAGAACTACCCGATATGAAACGCAAGGTAAGCATACATTTACTTGGTACGGCTAAAGGACGCAGTTTATTTTAGTGTTTTGTTGTATGTATTCGAGCATTTGCTCTGGGCTTTCGGGCTGCTTATTTGTAGATGTGCTACAATGTTTTACATGCCCTTATGTTTATTTACAGATTGTAGTGTCATTTATTAGCTAGGTTAACCTGTTTCAATTTTTGTATTTGTTTTACGCATCGCGGTCGCTTTGCTTCGGAAGGAGCGGTTTGCTTGTTTCCGTATTCGTGCTATTTCTTAACCGTTGCTAACTTTCGATGGACTAAATTTTGCACTTGCTTATAACGTTACATTAAAATCCATTTTTATGTTCGTTTCACAGAGTGGACATTTTGGAAAAGGATGGGTAAGGTAGGAGTTGGGAAAAGAGGTTTGAAGCTGGACAATACAGTATTTATTTACATTCAGTTAAAACTATGTACACAGTTTACCCTGGGCTAAGGTAAGTTACAGATTTGTTTAGTGCCTATGCTCGATCTGCCATATTACGACCGTCTCAAAACATCGCTCACATGCTCATCAATTCATACATGCTCACAAATCGTTTCTCGTGTCACGCTGCTCGCATGATCCAAGCTGCAACCACCGTAATGGAGGCGCCTGGTAGCTCTTATAAAAATATATTTTCAAACGTTGGGAAACAAACCAATCATTGTACCATAATGTTTAGAGAGATCATTTACGACGATACAAACACGATGATAGAAACAACATGTTGTTGGTATTTGATTGTGTGAGTATGTGGGTATCCTATGCGCTGGTTTGCCCTTGCAAATGCACTTGCTGCATTCCACTTTTAAGCTTGTTTCTGAGATTTCTGATTATTCTCTACTCGGTTGGCACGATTGATCGATTGCCATGGGGCTTGGGCACCGAAAAAATGTGTGCACAAAGTCAGTGGTATGTTCGTTCGCAGCTTGTTGCATCACCTTGGAACGAACAGGACGCAGCTGTCTACGTTGACGAGCGCCGGCGAAGAAATGGTGGCTGCAGACGGTGGTGGTGGGATGGGATAGCTGCTCGGGAGGGGATCCAGCTCGAGTACCGTACCTTCTGCCATCGAGGCATTGGCCGAACCGGCACCACTTTTGGCCTCCCTCTGCTGGGGTCAGGTGACCATCAAGTACCGTATCGAGTATACCATCACGGTACATATAATGCAGATGTAGAACGTTACCCAGCAAACCTTAACATAGGAATCGATTTGTAGACTACCGGAGGACGATGCCAGCGGGGATGATTTATCAGCTGGAACCACAGAACAGAAAAATAGATCGTTAAAATATGGAAAATTGGATCATGGTGAGGAGTGAACCATTATGCAACATTTTATTTTACGAACGGGAATAACCTGAAGTATCTTAATCGCATCATCTGAATGCAATAGTATGACGGTATGAAGGATGTAAAAATTACATAAATTGATTTAACTATCAAACCAAATTTGCATCCATACTTCAAAAGGAATGTTGGAGTGAACCTTGTGATACGGTTTTTTTTTTTTCAAATAAAAGATAAAGTAAAATCAACTTAAAAATACATATCCAGTATCCTCCACGTTTATGAAAACAATCAATCATTTTGAAAAAAGATTTTTAAAAATAAGTTGTAAGTGATTGAAAAACATTTGAAAATTGTTGCAACAAATTAGAATTCTGCCAAAACAGAGTAATTACACATAAGCTAATTATAAAAAGTGTGTGAGAAGACGAAACGACAATTCTGTTTCGCATCCGCTTTCTACTCGTTTTATTCTTAAATAATCAAAATGAAAACTTATTCTACCTTCTAAAACGAATTTAGAAGGTATTGCTAAAGAAAATTTTCATATTCAACAATTTAGCTGCCCTTCCTTCATGATGCACATGCTCATGTATCAATATATTTTCTAGTGCTCGGTCATGTCTGCCATTTCTGGCTTGCGAGGCTTTTTATTATCACGTAGTTGGATAGTCATCCCTCACTACGGGGGAACGGTCCAAATGAGATTTGAACCCTGGTCTTGCCGTGTGAGTGATTCTTAATAATCTGATGTTATCTATCATTTTATGGAAAAACATAATTGCTAGCAAATAGTATGGGTAATTATATTTTTCGCATAGCATATCATTTGAGATGTGGAATCATCTTAGATTACTTGGTATACCTTGCACTGTAAAAATTGTTTTGATAGTACTTATTGGGAACAAAGTTCGTTTATATATTACCTAGGAATTAGTTTCTAAAAAATGTTTACAAACATCAAGAAACATGGAAGAATCATGTTGTTTTTGGAAAGATTCAAACAAGAAAAAGGTTTTTCTTGCATATTGCTTTCAAAATCAAATGCAATATTTACATAGTTTTCCATTTGCAGGGTGTGAATAAAAACGAAGAATAATTTGGGCTTGCCTGAGATTAAGCCCCATAATTCATATGGGCTTGCCTGAGATTTTAAAGCAATGACAAGAATAACAGTGCATAATGTAATTGCCAAACAAGCCGAATCATGATTTTGCCAGTTTATAAACAATGTAACAATGTTTTGAGAAGACATTGAACAATAATCTACATTCGCAATATGAGAAACAGTCTGTTCATTGAATAAAACACAATACCACGCCTAGTGATGGAGTGAATAAAGCAGCCAGCAGCATTATGATCCATTTTATGCAAATGGAAAATATGATACACCACCCGGTAGAACACACAAATCCATCACCTACCATGTCGTGCCGTTCGTTGTGTTGTGGTACATTTTAAAATTGTTTTACTTTCATCAAATTCTCGTCCGTTTCGCACTTGATCAATGAGGAAACATGATACATGTAGCTAGAAATCCTTGCTCCGTAGAAATCCCTTCGGGCCCCCCGCTGCTAGGGGATTCTTGTTGGCATCGATTTAAAATGGTTCGCATTCTGATACACGAGCTTATTGCCACAGTGTCCCATAAGTGTATATTTCACACAAATCGTTGTTGCAAATGTTTTTGAAACTTCAGTAGCTTTGGCTTGTTGCAACCGTCCTCGGCTCGAATTTGCCTTGACCCGGAGCGAAAGTCACTACATCAAAGTTGGGTGCACCCGGTCAGCGCACACGATAATGTTGTGGAAGAAATGGAAAACCTATTTTCTTGTCGTGATACTACCGGAAGGGAAGGTTGTTGTACGGTCAGCGGGTAAAACAACATTCAAGATATACGGGGTTAGAAATTCTTGTAATGACATACGACAATCCGGACGAACCGATCCCTGGGACTGGTTGGTGCAGTGTGTACCCTTTGCTAGTCCACAGAGGGTCGAGCTGCATCATGATTGGTAGCGATGTAAAGTGCTACCGACAGCTCTATTTGAACAGACTGTCTGTCCGGCCAATCGTTGCACAAACCACACTCCCAGCGTGCTCTGGCACCAACGGGCGAAAGCCCCAATACCCAAATGAGTGCAGCAAGTCATTCCCGTATGGCCACCATAATGTCAGAAAGTGCAGCACGACTTTTCGCAACACTGTCACTCAACAATGTTTGCTTTTGGTTCTCGTTTTTTTTTTGTTGCACCCTACCCACAATGGACAGAAGTTGTTTTTCCTTCATAAAACATTCCTGTCATCTTCAACTCGTCTGGCACTCGGCATAAGGTATACCCCCTTTGGGATGTTTTTGCAAAAGAAGAGAAAAAAACAAGTACTCCTAGCACACGGGAAGTAAGCGACCCTTTTGTATGTTCCCTCTAGTGGTCTAGAGTGAAAAATATGATAAAATAGAAGCTGGCAGCACATATGAGGAAAGTATAAATTTTCCATAAAAGCCTCGCAGCAGCAGCACCACCTTTGGAGAAGTTCATGCACTCCAAAAAAAAGGGACCCAAGACGCCCCCAAGCAACCGTTCAACGCTACGTATTCGTCGGTATGGTGTTGGGACACTTTCGCAGCGAAAACGACACATGCATGGTACAATTTATGAGCACTCGTGAGTATGCATCCAGACAGGCGTGGGGAGCAGCAAGCTACGAAATCTGCAAATTGACAAACTGGGAAGCGTTAGCGTTTGGAGTTTTGTGCAAATGTGCCCGATGGCTAACATTGGTCCGGGAAGTACCGGCTGTGCTGGTAAAGTAAGCCCAGCGTACTTTATGGAAAGATACTACCAGCAACAAGCGACCGGTTTCGGGTGTCCCGGACTCGTACTCCTATGACGGAATTAAATGCAAGCCCCCGAAGCGTTTCCACGTCCGTCCGGATACAGCTCGTTGTCGCCGTTGTTTTGCTGTAGCTTTGCTCAGCCCAAAGGGAACAGCATTCCTGCGTTGCTGAGAAGCGTTTCGGAATATTCTTCATTCTTTTATCCATTTTCCTCTGAACCCGAGCTTCGAGCGGAAGCAGAGAATGGTCGAAAAAAGGGGAAACAACAATAAAGGAAAAAGAATAAACAATGCAGAAATGTAACGAAAACGTTCTACAGGGACATTCTTTCACGTGTGTCACTTTAATATTACGCTCCGGAAACCTCTTGGTTCCGTTACACAGAAGCGTTGGGCAATTGATACGAACAAAGTGTGGAACAGACTGTGGACAATGGTCCTAACATGGCGGGCTGGATGCTTCAGCTATCAGGGGAAATTTCTTGGGACAAATTTATATTTGCATCGTAGGCGACAGTTCAGTCAGATATGAATGCTTAGGTGTAGTGGCTTTAACCCTTGCGAATGTTGTGTATTGTAATTAATATTTAGCTTTTATGTGATATATGTTGAATAAGTGATTGTTTTTGAAAACTCACATTATTGTTTTATCACAACAATGGTTTTTGTAATGCTCCTGATTCTTAGAATGTCTTTTTAAATCTTTACATCTATTGTATATTAAAAAAAACTATAGGATTTCAGTTAAATTACCACTTAAAGGTAGAAAGCTCACTACTCTCGTCTTTCTAGCTGCTGTTCAAGGGTTAACTGTAGCGAAACCGAAACGGCATGCATTCACCTTCAGCAGCATGAAAACACAACAACCACCCGAAAAGCGATATGAATTATCGTGCCCATTTTTCACACGTCCACACCATCGCACAATAACCTCAATCTCGTGCCATTTCGGCCACTTTCAGCTCGGTCGGAAGTGGATGCTTTTCTGCATACTTTCGCCCTGGAAGTAGCTCGAAGCTTCGAAACATGCGGAATCTTGTGTGTCTCCGAGTGCGGGACTGCTATGTGTGTTGTTTCCCGAATCGAGCTACATTGTCTTCGTCAGCGTTGGACGTGTTGCCGGCTGTAAAATGTTTCACCCGAACGCAGAACGCACAGCGACCAAAGGGACAAGGGAATCTATTTTGCGCGATGATTTATACCTTCACGTCCGACGCTTGTAGCTTTTCTCATTTCGAAAGTTCTTGATGTGGAAAATGTTGTCACATACGGCTGGCCTAGACAGAAGCTGCTCGGTATGAACGGTCCGACGCAGGAGAGAGTGAAAAGGGAAGGCTTAGAAGATCCTGTAGCAAAGTTGAATGCTTCTAGTGGGTGAGTGTGTGTGCACTGTGGATGAATTTTATCCTTGGCCAGATATGAAGCTATCCATATCCGAATCGTGGCTTCCGTTGACGCACGAGAGGGACCCACTGGCACCGTTGGATAAGGATGCCTCTGGGAACAGTATTGCCGCTTGGTTTCAAGTGGCATGAAGTGAGCTTTGAGGCTCCGTTTCTGTATGCCTCAAACAGGTCGAGAAGTTGTGAAATTACTTCATTCGTGCCGCAAGTGCAATATTATCTTACAGTTTGTTCACATCCTTCATAGTGAGCCGCTCGTGTACTGCAGCGTTCGCAATTCTACATTATGGAGTGTGCACTGTAATTGCTGCGCTCGGCACTGTAACCGGCACAAATTCTTGATAAATTCCCCAGCGAAGAAGCTAATCATGATGGAAATGTAATTCTCAGTGTCAGAGCAGCGTGCTCAAAGTAATGCAACATAGTAGATTTGTAGTTGAATACATATATGCTTCAAACATAACTTATATTATTACTATTATTTTAAACCGCCGAAGCGATCAGTCAGGAATAAAATAGGATATGAAAAACCATCCCGTATATGATAACCAATAGACAAAATCTTCAAATAGAAGTGGATTTAACATTAATGTTTGGCTAATACAACCATTTTCAAATCGATAAACAACCTTTTCACAATTTTATTTTGTTTGAATATTTTAACAGACCTTCATCAATATTTTTAAAAAATCTACTCCTTATATCCTTATTATTGCTGTACCATCCATGCCTGACATATCTGTTTCAGTGAGACTTAAATTTTACCATGAAGCAGGATAATCGACCATTTTTGGAAATTGGGATCGGGCTACGCCTCTATCACCTATGCATTTGGTTATTTATAATTTTAATAATTTATTCAGGTATTATTATATAAACCAAATAACTTAGTATCGCTTTATGTTCGCTGTTATACGTATACAAATTCCATTAGATCAATAATAAAACATTACATTTGCTAAAGAAAATAAATCACAAACACCTATTGCTGCCTCCGATATTTAGGATCACCAATTATGTTATCATTCTCAAACTCCTCTTGACAATTTTCTTGTATCTTTAGTTAATATCCGTACTTGTGACTCTTTACACCTGAACGATATCATAGCTTTTCATTGACAATTTCTATAACTTTCGTTTCTTTAGCAAAACCCTAAGGAAGAGCTTGACACCCTGTTCAACAGGTCGATTGAAGTCCTCCTTCAGCTTTATATTCAGCTTCAGCTCAAGTATTCTTTCTTCGTTGAACAGCTTAACTTAAAGCACCATGATTAAGAACATCTTACCTTTGTACCCGTTCACAGTGAGATAGGCATCGTTCTGATCCGTCAGTTCGGTCTCGTGAACCGTTCCCTGGTAGAGACTGATGCTGTGGCCGCTTGCAGAAACACCGGTCGCCAATATCCGAGGCCGATCTTCCGGCACAAGCAGCTCAACGTTTTCATGATAGAGCTGGTGTATCGAGGCCGAGCATTTCAGCTGTATTGGTAAACAATAGACAAAGATGTGACAACATCAATTATTGATAACAGTTCAACAAGTGCGTAAAAGTGGAGAGCTTTGATATTACTTTCCAATGAGGATAATAAATTCAGTCGACTTTATGCCAGAGAAAGCTATATGTTCAGTAAGGATTAACTGGATAGCAGAGGAGGCTTATTCGTAGGCATAGCTGCACTGAATGAAGTTTAATAAATAGTAACTAAAAATTATCGCTAAATTTAATATTCAAGTGGAATTTGGATAACCGTTCAGGGTTTTGTTGAACGTCATAATGGTAAAGCCAACACTACAAGCGCTTTTAATCATTTCTTGTTGTAGGAAATCATTGTACTAAAACATCGTACTAGCTAAAGAGAAAAAGTCTTCATACAAACATAAATAAAATAATAATAACGAGACAAAAAAAGGATTCCGGGTTTTTTTGAAGACAAAACACCCTCGTTGAATATCGCCAAACAAGTCGGTAGAGGCACACAGTGTGAAAATCAATTAAACTTTTAATTAATGCCATGTATTGTTGCCCTGTTTCCAAACAGGTGTTTTGTTGAACGTTGAGGAAGGAATAAATATTCAGCTTCTGTGCAATGTTCGTCTCGTGATGCTCGTCAAATCCCTGTATTTGAAACGTAGTTGATTGTGTCGAATATTCATAAATCTTTATGCAGCCAAACATTTTTGTAATCCTGTGCAACTAGTTTTCCTTTTCGTTCGGGATAAACAGGCGTAAGGCTAAGAATATCGAAAACTATTATAATTTTCTTACATGTTGGTTTACACATTCAGTTCAATGAGTTTAATGGATTTTCGTAGTAAACAAAAAAATCGCCAACATGTAATGGTGGAAAGACCTCATTTCCGAAGCATATTGCATTACCCTCTCATTCTCCCGGTTGTTCTTTGACCAGCTTTGACTTTGGGAAATTTATAATTAATTAATTTAACTTTTCCTCTTGACCGCATTACGTCGATTCTTTCCGTCCTGTTCACGAAACATTGACCACAAAGTTAAACGAACAAAAACACTGAACCGTCTGAGCTAGGACGGAAGGAAAAGAGAAATATTTGTAATCAGTTCACCAGTCACTTTGACGTGTTTGTTGTGGATTTTATTAATCTGCTGTTGAATGAAGGTGTCGCTATTGTACTGAGCCAAACTCTTTAGCTTGCTTGTTGTTTTCTAGATACCGGTTATTCAAGATTTTTTGAGCACAAACGGCTAGGCGAATTTAAAATATATCAATGGATTACACACAGATTTTCTAAAAAAATCACAGTTCACAAAATGTAGCATCGATCAAAGTTTTCTGTTGTGATCGTAGCATAACTCATAACAAATAGCACCAATGAATAGCCTCGATAGCCAGGCTACGGCAGCCATATTATGAGTGGGTGCATTCCGGGTACCATGAACCGTGGACGGGTATGAACAACCGAAATTATTTTGCATTGAGATGGGAAAAGTTTTCCCGACACGCAGTACACGAGCGCACGAACTGTCTGGGTTGAGGGCTTTGCAAACTCCGGTCCGATTTGTATGGAATAAATTTAGCTATTTGTATTCAGCGTGTGCGGTGGTCGAAGTTTTGTTCTCTTGCATTGTATTGTCAACTCGATCCCATGGCTGTGTGCAGTGCAGGTCTATGTTGTGTGAAATATGGTCAACCACTAGCAAATGGGCAACACCCTTACAGCACTGATTGTGTGCAATCGTTGTAAAAGTTGGAAAGAAAAGTACGCATCGACAAGGATGAATTGTGCGGTGTTTTGATTAGCTTCAACCATGGTGACTTGATTAAAAGATGAGCAGAACGGTGGGCAGGGGAAGAAGGTGACGGAATTAGATATCGGGGCAACCCGAAATGACAAGAAGCTACCGAAACTTCCGGATGAATGACGAGGGATGACAATGGCAAGAAGCAGCAACGGCTGATGCAAATTCTCGGTCGGTGAATAATTACCTTCAACTTTCCCTTCACGAAATGTTCGTGGGCCACCATGAAGTTGACACCGACGATGGATGTCTCCAGCCCGGTAAACGTATCCTTTATCGGTCTGTACAGCTTTACGTATTGTGGTGGAATCTGATGATGAGACAGAGAGAGAGAGAGACAGTGCGGAATGGCAAGGTGTCAAAAAAGGAAGATTTATTTTAAACAAAACAACATTTTGATTAGTTTTTCCCGTGATTAAGAGGCAACTTTTGGAATTATGCTATTCCCCATTGCAGACGAGTCGGCAGGAAGTTTGTGAACAAGCAAAATTGCGTGTTTGTTCGGTGTGCCACTCTCCGTGGAATTTTTTGATTAAACTTCTATTTTGATTATAAAACATTTTTAACCTATATTGAGATAATAATAATGTAGAGCAATGCGATTTAAAATAATATGATTTTCAGCGTTACATTAAACAGCTTCATAGGAAAAATAAAAAGATGAAATGTTTGTACATAGGAGGAATGGACATATTAACAGCAATAACACTTGAATAATTGATTTCTTTTCACCCGGATACGACATCATTTAAATGATTCTTGTGTGTGAAAGCTGCCACTTCTGTCTTCCATAAGTTGTATTTAATCACAACAGTAGAGTATGTTTTAAGTACGATGGAAAGATCAGGGTGGGATTTAGAATCTGTCCTGACTTGTGAGACCGTTGCCGCTCTACCACCGAATCTGATATTGCAGTATTATATCTCTTTAGTTAAAATAGAGTCTTATGATTATTAGATAATGATCAACGCAAAACAAATGTTCAATTGATCACTCCTCGCTTCTGGAATGCAGCTTCAAGTACATCTTCATCAAACGCCCAACATGTGGGAGGCTTTAAAAAATAGATATGTAATTAAACATGGAAAAGATTTTCTTAAAGGCGAAATCTCATCTTCCACTCTTTATGTCTTTTTAATGCAATCATTTTAAGAGGGTAAACAATTGCAGGCCGCCAAAAATTTGTCATTTTATCCTTTCCATCCCATTCTATTCCTGCTCCTAAAAGCTCATGTCTCTTATCTCAAAGCCAGCCTGGCGTGAAATTATCTCCGATTGAGGAGTGTAAATTCAATTATGTTTTAAATAGGTTTTTAAATCCTGTTTGGTTTGGTGCGATCCCTCAAAAACCTTGTGGCCGCAGCGACATTTACAGTTCGCTGCGTCCGTTTACCTACCGCACGCCAACCATTCCGCACGAATGGGAAATTCGATTTTCATTCATTCGATTCCACTTCGTTACGAAAGCCCGTGGATTTCTCACACCGAGCGGTGCTGTGTAGAAATTCCAAATCAAACGCATACATACATTTAGCGAATAAAAGTCTCGTTCGGCTAACCGTGTGATCGTTGATGGTTTTCCGAGCAAGCTTTACATCACATGGGGTGGTGTTTTTTTTTCTTTTCCTTTTCCTGATTTTTTATTTGTGTGTTTTACAGAAATCCCCCAGTGCGGTGTTCGTTGGTGGAGAAAAATGAAACATTTCGGAAGCTGCTTTCTTTACACCGTATTCTCGCGGCCCACGCGAATTACCCTGCGGTGTTCCGTTCTGTTACATCTACTCACTTCCAGTTCTATTCATTTTGTTCGTTTGTCAAATCCGGAAATCTAATTTCATTCCGGTATTGCTTTATGGGCTGCCGTGCGTTTGCTTGTCTCGTAAACCTCAGCCCAAACATGCACAAAAAAACCCCACACACACATTTTCCATACCCGATGTCAGGACGTTCACCGATTATCAATACCCGACCAGTTCTCTGCGGTAAAGCATCGTTCATCTTAGGAGCTGTTATTTCTCTTTGTAACTGCCTTTTTTTTTGCTTCTGCTTCTCTCCTATAAAGGCTTTGGTCGTGTCGTTTGTCGTTACATCAATTTATTCTTCCGCTTACTGCTAGTCAAATCCATCGACATGAGTTCCATCATTCATTGGCAATGGGCCAAACGTTGGCCACCCAAATTTTCTACCACACGTCCGACAACGAATAGAACACAGGTTTTGGGCACGGTTCAGGTGCCATCAGTGGCATAGATCTGGCGGCAGACAGGCGGCTGAGTGAGTAACGTGTGGAGGAAATAATATTTTATTTATTTTATTCCCATCATTTCCTTTCTAGTTTTTCTCCCTTCGCTAAAACAATAAATCTTACCGGTACATCATTAATCGTCCACGTCAAATTTGCTGCTGGTTTAGAGTTATGCGAGGTGCAGTTGGCTCGAAGGATATCCCCAGGTCGGTATCGGGCCTGTACCCCAGCTACTGATGGCTGTTCAATGGGTGGTTCTGTTGAAGAGACGGAATTTCACCATTCCATTCCAGCAGAAGGTGTCGATCATCAATGTTTGTTTATCACGGATGGTATGGGCCGGGTTCCAGGAAGTTGTTGATGATGATGACGACGGCAGCGTCGAACATGCAGTTCCACACAGATTTGAGCACAAGTTCCGGTCGGTTGAGTTGACAGCATTTGAAAAGAAAAAAAGATAGAATATTAAGCAGTTGAGATGAGTAAGAAATAGATTCTGCCAAAGTTGTCTATCCTATACGAATATCGCAAACAGAAGATGTTATTTGAACAAGACAAATGAAGATGATATGGTTTCGATCTGCATATGAGTTGATTTCTTTCAACTGTACTTGACGGGAAGTTTTAACCTGTGCACAAAAAATACGCTATGCAGCTGCAAACTGATTAATGATTTATTTATGCATACAGCTACAGGCAAAACGGAACCTTTCATGTGCGCTTACTGACATTTGAAAATCGATACACAGTATTCGCAAAGATCAATAATATAATGCTGCTGGTATTTTCCCTCCATGATGTGGTTTACACAGCTATGTCAAAAACGACGGTAAAATTCATGAAGCAGTGGCCAAAAAAACAGGTTGTCTCATCTTAGCTTAGTGAGGGGTTTTTTCGAACTTTGAAAACATTAGAATGTTCCGCACCGAACGAACTCGGCACAAGCAGCTAAGTGACCTCCGACTGACGACAACGACGACAGCACAGCACAGTTCATTAGATTTATTGATGTTCTTACGAGCTGCACTTCGACGTGGGTCACCATCTAGCACCGGTGATTTATCGTGCCACTCACTGGACTGCATCCAGGCTGCTGCGCCGAAGCGCATTGGCCAAAACAGTCATTGCATTAGCACACCAAGGTGTTCGTCGGGTGTCTCCATCGAAACTCACTCCAAAACGGAACAAAAGAGTTGATATCGTTTGAGTGAACGGTGGTAAGATCATTAATTTATACTCCGAAGCGACACCCGGAGTCTCGGATGCTGGTCTACTTAATGTGAATTTGCCGGTTCTGCCGGTCTGCTGCACTTGCGGTGTTGTGTATCGTGATGATTAGTAAGATTTTACAGCTAATACATTATTCATCGCCGTCGTGTTCGTGGCCTTGATAACCTGAAGGCAAGGAGCAGCAAACAAGCTACTGTGCAACACTGGTAACATCAAAAGCGAACCAATGCGCAGGACAATCTGATTCCCTGCCGAACTGCTGCTGTGGTGAGTCTACCCAGCCCGTCCAATGTAATTAATATGTAATTAAATAAGGCTTTCCAGCGATTGCAAGTGTAAGCGTCGCGTAAATCGGGACCCATCCAACGTCATCCCGGGATTCTCTACATCCTTGCTAACGTCTCGGTCGCAGTGTTTGGTAAAACGCCGTGAAACGGGATATAGCTGGTTCCTTCCTGCTCTACCTGCACCGTTTCCCTACCAGGGGTTGGATCTACACCGTAAGGATAATACATTTGCTATGCAAAATCGCCAGCAACGAGGCATATTGGAGATGCATTTACTGCATCTGATTACCGCTTGCAATTGATACGGCCGCTAAACGGTGGGCAGGTCAACCGGAGCCGACTATAGTTCGCCCAATGCATGTATGTAATCCTATTAGATGCCATAATAGGATGCAAAATGAGACGAGGGATTCGTAATGGGATATGTGATTTGCTGCCACAAAAGGTCCATATCCCGCCCGTCAGCCTTACACAAACGCATGGAGGCATGCACGGACTGCCAGTTAGGGTTGGTTTAGTTTTAATCAAAACAAAATAATTAAAATCGAAACTCAAATTATGCCAGCGACGTTGTGGTTATAATTTATATTTTTGACTAATGATCGATTTTAATTACGTTGCATTCAGCGACATTGTTTACGGGAGCGATGGTTTTAGGGTAAACAAGATGTGAACGTTCCAGCAGTTGTTGTTGAGGTTATTAGTGTGGGATTAAAAGGAGAAACTCCCTCAACATGATGTTTTACCATTGATAAAGTACATAGGTAAACATTCAGTTTTGTGCGTCGCAACAGTTCAAATTACACTTATATTTGTCGTGGGCCAATATTTGTAACAGCAGTTAAACATAGCCTTCGCCAACGTCACTACAAATCACCTCATTGTATAGATTTTACGATGCAAAACGTTACAGTTTGGTGGCTTTCCACCGTCAGCTTCAAAATGGCACCATAATCATCCCCATTCCGTGAACGTAGCATAAAAATCATTAGCTGACTTTTCTTTTTTTCTCCCCCCCAAACTATGTACGCTAACGAGAGCTCATTTACCTCACGGCTCGTACGGAGAAGAAAGGAAACATTTTCCATCGTTCAAAACTGTGTGCTTCAAGAAGCGTAACGAAATAAAAACGCCAACCAAAAAAGCTTCGCTCCATGCGCGTTCAATAAATTTGTACGCTCCAGTTGGTGCTGGATTAATGCTTCGCCGTTGCAAACCTAATTCCAGCACGCCCCACTGCTTGCAAGCGCAGGGATTTTACAAATTTGCCCCTATTTGCTGCGATTGCGTCACATCGCCAGCCGGCTTGCCGGGTGCAAAAGGATCGTTACGGTTTCGGGAGAGCTGACATTTATGCGGTCACGCGGCGGGCCTGTCTTTCGCGTCTGTGCTTCGTTGCGTCTGTGCCCCAATGAGTGCTCGATTACTGCCGGCCGAAAGGTCGCGCAGTCGGAAGAAATGGAAGATGGGAAATCAAACAAAACCCGTCAGAACGGGAAAATATCTCGTTCACCTCTCGAGCTGCAGGAAAGGAAACAAAACAGAGCGTGTGAAGTGGAGATGGACAGGAAGCGTTCTGGAGTTTGCTTTTTTTTTGCCCCCCCCCCCCCCCCCCGTTTAGGGCAAGAAATAAGCAAGCCTGCAGCGAAGAAAACAACGCCACTGGTCGGTGGAATTGCCCGGGAATAAATAAATTCCACGGCAATTTTGTACGCTCCAGCTGGGAGCGGTAATATTCAATAAAAAATCATTGAACCATCCTGCTCCGGGGATGGGAAGAAAGGAAAGGACAAAAAAAAAGAAGACGGAAACATCATCGGCAACATTGGACCGGGTGCGAATAAAGCGCACCCGATAGCGAAACCGTTACCGCCACCTTTGCCACCATCGATGATTGAGGGAAAGTGCTTTCGAGTGCTTTTGCACCCGCCGGGCTCGAACGCGAATGCTTGCAAATGTCAAATGGAAGGACCAGACAACCAGGTGTAGGAGTAGGCAGTGAATGGAAACAAGGGACATTACTGGATGACAGCGTCGCAATGTTTCAAAGTGAGTGAAAGCAGTGGCAAACTCGGCCCCGGATCGATGGAAACCGTCGAGATCAAAATCTAATAATTTTTTATTGGCCATATTAAATTGTACGCCTCACGGCTACGAACCCGGTAACCCGGTAAGCATGGTTGCCATTCGGGTCGGGTGATGCTGTTGAATGTTGATGCTTCGATGAGGCCCCGGCGAGTGTTCTTTTTCGTAATATGACCGTGGTAATCGTATTTGACAGGAATTTTCCGAGTAATTTTAGTAATACTTTACGCGCGTAGTGCATTGACTTGAACGGGGAGGGTGCGATCATTCTTTACAGTGATTATTATTGTTTTTATCCCGTATAAAACAATGCGTTCAAGATTTTACATTCGACTTGTATAACATAGCCTGAACGTCTAATTATGTTTTTTAGTATAAAGCATTTCAATTGTATACTGTTTTACATTTTAAATCCAAGATCCTCTTTGTGGGGGAAGAAAAATAAAGATAATTTTCTCGTCATTGTTGCTAGATTTCACCAGGGAATATCTACCGGGCAAGCCCCAGTTAATGCGATAAAACATTAGTTATCTCACGAACGCTCGTAATAAATTACAATCTTAAGCACTAAAGACAGCTTTGTTTGGTGCTGATGTCTCGGCGGAAATAATTTTAACACTAGGTGTCCACTGGCGACTGCGGGTAAAGAAACGCTTCGGGGGCGGTTTTTCATCTAAAATCACCCATTCAGCAGGAGCGTAAAAAGTCAGCAATTTTCGCAAATCGCCTTCCAACCGATCCGGTTGATAGGTTCGTATTAAAGGAACGATGCGATAGGACACCAATAATTATTTGCCATTCTTACAAACATACCCGAAAGAAACGCACAAATACCAAAACACACACACACACACGTTTAGCGACACATCTTACTTACCGATTACTTCCATATCTCCAGAGACGATGATCGTGTGGAAGGAGGGTGCATCAGCCGACACCTCGCAGCTGTACTTCCCGGAGTAGTTCGTCTCGACCGCCTTCATAACCACGTGGCTTTCGTTGGAAAGTGACCGCTGATGTAACCGATGTTATATGGAACGAAAAAACAGTGGGCGAAAAAAAAAAACGTTGGTCTGTTAGTAGTCGAAGTCAAAATGTCCACGCCAACTGGCGAATGATTAAGCCACGTAGGTGGTCCAAATGAAGAGGAGAAAAAAAAAAGAAATGCCCGACATTAGTACATCTATCTATCTCGGACCGATGCCGAAGCATTGGTTGTTAATGTTCCTGAAAACCCCACACAAACACACCGTCAGTCTTAACAGCCAATAAGTGAGCAGTAGCAAAATGAAAATGCGTTTGACTACCGAACACCGAGGATGGAATGAAAAACCATTCCTTGCCCACCCAATCCCCCTTTCTTCGATGGAAGCGATGGTTGGAGTCCACACAGCTGTTGATTAGCTGTCGGTGTACTTTTTGCCACTGTCCTCTGTGGGTATACATGAGTGTGGTAGGTGTCGTCGAGTATCCTATCATCAGCAAAATGAAAAAAGCTGTACAAAAAAGAAAGGAACGCAAATCCTCTACAATCAATCACCATGTGGCGTTCATTTATTCGTTTCGGAAGGAAGGAAACGTTATTTTTCTGTTTTTCTCTGCCTTGGCCCATCCACTGGCTGCGCGCTGGCAGCACAACACAAGATCGAATGCTGTTCGTTTGCTACGTATGCGGAAAGTGGCTTAATGGTTTGCCACGGCTGGAGTGTCGGTAATTTAGAGGCGAAGAGAAAAATCGTTTTCGCTTCCATGTAGGAAAGTGTGGTGTAATATTAGGTGAATATTGGGTGTTAAATACGATCGTGTTAGGCTCATGTGGGTTAATGGTCGGACTCATTGCGGAAGCATTAAATAAGACATAACAGAAGGAACTTTAAAATTAGAGATACCTTGTTTAATTGATTCAGCACAGTATTATTAAAATCCAACCGAATACACCCGGAATAAGGTGCCCTTTCACGGTTCGGAGAAGGAAATGTCGCCCAACCAATGTGAATTGCATAGTACATTAAGTTTAGACTTAAGATAATAGTTATAAGCAATACGGCCTGGCCGTCACTGATGAATAAAAAAAAATCCTTAAAATGATAGAATTATTGTATTAAATATTGTACTGAACTTCTCTTTTATCCAGTAATCAGTTGCATAAATGGAGTTGCCTTAAACATACTATGCATAACATGCACATTTGCCACACGCGTAACCTGACCATCATAGAGCATACTTATCTACCATATCGCACTAGCTCACATTGTGAAGTAGACTGAACGCGGTTCTAGGACCAGTTTACCGGCTTCCGGCATATTACTTTTATAATAAATTTTTTTAACAAATATTTAAAATAATTTGTTTTGTCTTAATCAGAACTCCGTGGCAGAAAGTACTCAAGGGCTGTATCTTAAATTTTTATAAATTATGAAGACAACACGTTTGTTTTGAATCATGGATGAAATGAGAACAGAATGGCTTAACACCGCTATTTTTATAAGACCAGTGGGCGGCCCGGTGGCCGAGGCGATAACGGTGCTGGTCTCAAACGGCAAGAACGAGGTTTGAATCCCATCCGGACCGTTCCCCCGTAGTGAGGACTGACTATCCAAATTTGTGGTATCATAAAGTCTAGTAAGCCAGAAATAGCAACCATGAACAAAATAAGTTATTACGACAAAGAAGAAGAAAAGAAAAAAAGTTTGAATAAACTTGTTGTGAGTAATACATAAAAGGTTGAAAGAACGGTTATTCTCTACTACGGGAAAACAGTCAAAATGAACCGTTTTGTATTTCCTGAGTAAAATACACATTGTCAGCTACAATAGTGCTCAAACGTACAACATTCACGTGCCATTTTCTCCTTGTATTTTGCCATTACGGTCATACTCAGTTAATTTGCTGAGCATTTTGATTAATGCTATGAATATTTTTAATTATATGATTAAAAATTACTTTTCTTTTCTCTGACACTGATTGAGTAATTATATTGCATTATATTGACAATGGATCTACCGCGTACACCCGGGATAAGGTGCCCATCCACGTTTGAGAAAGAAAATGTCTTCAAACCAACATGAAATTCATAAAAGGTTAAGTTAAGGTTTAAGTTTATAATTGTAAGCAATACGGCCTAGCCTCATGAGTAAAAAAATATTAGCGATTAATACAATATGAAATATATATTCGTAATTTGTTTATTTCCATTTTTTTGATTCAAGATATTAAAAAGCAAATCGAAGAATGAATAAACGAAAATCAAAAGATATATCACCAATCGAATCATTCTCTTTGTATTCGGGGATTTTGTTCAATAAGTCAAGGAAGTTTAATAGGATATTGGACTTTGGCCCCGCATTGTAGAACATCTCCAACTTCTTGGAAATTTGTTCCCAGTTGAGCGCATTGATTACCAGTTTATTCCGGTTTATAGGATAAGAATAATATAATATGGCTAATAGGATAAGAATTCTCATATCCAAGTTTCATTCTTTTCATGGCTGTTTGATTTCTTAATAAGCTTTTTTACAAGCACTTCGACAGACAAAATTAGAAGATTCCGGTATGATTAATACATGGAGTACGATGGCCGATTTTCGACCATCTGGCGTGAAATGGTTTACGGTTTATTGCGTAAGCCCGAATTACTGGTAGATGTTTTATTCCGGTATCACGCCTCACTGACATCAGTGATAAAGGTAGAATGATGGTATGCTTCCTAAAGTAATTTGAAATAAAAAAAAAACATTCCAAAACTCACATGCATTACCCACGCAAACACATCAACGTTCAGCCTTCTTAGGTATTTCGGAAGCAAACAGGATGGCAAACAGCAAGCAGCTTAAAAGCTGCTGCCCCGAAAGATCAGCAAACGAGCATCCGAGCATCCAGTCCGGTCCAAGGCTTCGAAAGTTCACTACGAAAACATTCTCAATTCAGTGCGGGCTGCGGGGTCTTTATCGATGTTGTTTATCGACCGGAAAGCAACAAAAAAGCAGGCCGCCGACGTAAGGGGTACGAAAAAAACGATACTGGCGGGAAATACTAGCAATTTATTTCTTATCTATTTTGCGGCGTAGTTTGTCTCCTTTCCGGACAGAAAAGCTGATTTTCAACGTGCAACCATCCTGTGATACTGTGCCAGCGGGACAGTTTGAGGAAAGCCAATATCCAGACGCCAATACTGCCCGATCCGATTGGCATTTTTATATGTACGTTCGGCCGCAGTGGTTGTGTTCATACGCATGAGTGGTGGTGTGTGTGTGTGAGTGGGACTTTTTTTTCAAATGTCATCGCCAAACGGTTTGGCTACCACGGCGGGGGGGGTTCCACTCGATGCTTTGGGACAGAATCGTTCAAACTGAGCATTGGTAGGAAAGAGTACTCGATAAATGCGGCCGCGAGTGATCCTGTTAGCAGCCAGCCTTTTCCGGTTCGACGCAAGCTCATTGATGGGCCGAAGGAAGACCAACGCTGCAGACAACGACAATCGATGCGAGACAAAGGGTGGGAAAATCTGCGAGCAAAAAATAAACGGAAATCAAATCCACAAAAAATATTGCCGTGAACAACACGGTTCGGTTGCCTTTTTCCCAAGCATCCTATTTATATTTTTTGTGGTAGGTTCCAGCAACGGCATGAGCTCCAAGCAAGGAAGCCAACTGTAGTTGATCTATGTGGCGTTACCCTCATGCATTGCACTCTGGGGAGTGAGTGGGTGTACGTAGATGCTTTTTTTCCCGTTCCCTCAGTGCGTAGTTTTTCTCCTGAGGGACAAATTTTGACAATAATTTTTTTCCACGCATTTGACATGTTTACTTTCTTTCGCTGTCGCCATTATGAGTTTTTCGATCAGTGTGAACATTTTCACGAACGCATAAACAGAGCATAACCGCAGATGAAATAGTGGATCGGTTTTTCCCCGACACTCACGCAATGCACAGTAGCGCCCTCCGGCGAGAAGATGGCAGAAACACTGCGTCATCACTGGTTATGAGTCGGAACGACACAGTTTCTCAACTAATGCACGCTGGGGATATACATAGTTTTTTCAGTATACTAGGAAACTTGGCATTCAAATACTGATACTATGAAGAACATCAACAATATTCATCAACGTGCATGTCATGATCATAATGATGGATATACTCGAACAAGCATTTTTAAGTTTATAATTCTTTGTAGGCCAAGGACATAGGGGCTCCGGGTTTCACATGGCAAGATCAGGGATCAAATACCATCCGAACATTTCCCCTTTAGTGAGGACTTACTATCAAACTATGTGATATCAATATGTCTAATAAGTAGTAAGAATTTTCCCACATGAAACAATAATACACGTTTGTTTGAAGGAGAATAAAAAGAAATATGTACGTTTTTGGGTATCTTCGCCGCAATTGGCTTCCAACAAGGGATTGGTTTTACGATAGTTAGGAGACGACAACAAGCACAAATGTGGTGCGAACGAAACATCCAAACGATCATAAACATTCACAACATTCCAGCCTTTTTTTCTCCCAACTAGCGTGAACAGTTATATGGTAACATGAACGATGGGATAGATTTTTCTATCGATAAGTTTTTGTCACTCTCCAGCGAAGATGTTTGCATGTTTTGCTGAAATGCAGACCGGTAGGATGGACAAGACCAACCAGATTACTAAAAAAAACTCGCTATCGATGAGATAGTGGAGATTTTGTCCGTTTGATTGGTAGCCTCGATTGGAATCGGGAAACGTACACACAGAATTCCGGATTCGATCTACCCACACAACCCGCTTCCGACGGGTTGGCGATTGAGTGATTTGAATTTTCATTAGCTCGCCTCTATCGCCTCTTTCCTCTTTCTCATTCCTCGGTGCATACCCGCCGTCGGTGTTGGTGAGAACAAGCGCCGCAAAGGATGTCGATCCACGGATGCAGTCGGCGAGTGCGGTTGTGTCAGATCGGAGATTGATTTGTGGTTGTGAGTGTGAAGATTTATGGAAGTTCGCGGTTCCATCATGGCGTCCGATTCGAGTTGACCGGTTTGGCGCGTTGGAATGCCAATTTATGCACTCCGTTTCACTGATAAGCCTGAGCCTGCATCCGATTGCTCGGTACGAGTGTCGTGAAAAGAAGATTAGCGAAGTGCTTTACGTTTTTAGGTCAGCCAATTTGGTTCAATACTCATTCAGCTGATAGTCGCTAGATTCTTGAGCTAGTACACTGAAACTTGATAATTCTAAACATTGATTTTCAAATACACAATATCTGGCGTACATGGGAACGGTCTACATGGGATTCGAACCTCGGTTCGACCGTTTAAGACCTACGTCACTATCTGTTCTGCCACCGAAGCACCTCTTTTGGCGATTCAATCATTGTAAATAATTTAATTTAAATAAAATTTATCGTAAATTATATTTCATGAGTATATTCAAGTTTGTTAATGGCACCAGTATTACGCACATGCAGCATTTGTGCATTGTTTTACAGGATTATCGTTCTTTATCTGCACGGCATGATCTAGACAGAGCACGCGTAGATATTTAGTGTTCCAATTATTCGTGGAGACGTCTCTCCCTCCGAAGTTGCATAGCTGCTCTATTTTTTATAAATATGCAATCAATTCTTCTTAAAGAGGTTGAAGGATCTCCCTTGATCAATAACTGTATGGACTTAAACCGGAATAGACTCCGCAATGTCTTGAAGTTGGATTCCACTGGGTCCTAATGAATAAGTTTTTTTTTCTCGCCATTAATACAAATAATTTAATGGATCTAATGAAAATTTTTGTCAGCAGAGAATTAAGCAGCAGCTTTACAATATTTCAAATATTCTAATAAATTGTGTAATCCTCCATTGCTGAGTACAATATAGTGACAGAAATATTCTAATAATTCGTCCTTTTTTATTCATAAAGGACTAAAATAAATCGACTATCATACAACACAGTTTTTAAACATTCCCAACCGTTTGCAATTAGGACAAATTTTTAACCAGCCGTTTGTTACCATTATTTGTAAGAAAAAAAAAGCTGGTGTGTAAAAAAGTGTGTAAAAGCTGGAAAACACTACAAAATTATAAAAGAGATCTAATTTTGTATTTTGACAAAAAAAAACATACTTTTAAGTAATTCAGCATGAAGTACTTATTTAACTCAATTCGGTCAATTGATTCGCTTGTCCGAAATTCGCTATTGAAAATTTGGATGAGATTTGATTGTTTTTGTGAAATTTTAGATTCCCAATAACAGGAATAAATATTGAGTGGTTTTAATTTTCTATCGAAAAATTTGATATTAATTATTTGAAATTAACAAATTAAAAAACTGGGTAAGGCCCATTATTCAGTAATATCGCACAAATTTTTCACGTTTAGACTACTTCAAACCTGTTTCCATGTAATTGCATTGAACAACGAGTTCCGTGCTAGTCATGCCTGTTAAAATGAATCCGGTAAAAAGCTCTTTTGAGGTTTTTTCGCTTTTCTCGCCGGTATTTTTGTCTTTCTGCTGCTGTTGCTGCGTTACACAAGCGTTCTTAGAACAGTGTACCATTAATCAAATTTGTTTCGCCTCGCTTACTGTTGGGAATGTGTTTTTGCTTTATTTTGGACACATTTTGTTGCTTCTTCGGTTGTCTACGTTCCCTTCTCGGATGAGCCTATCGTGTTCTAAATGAGCAGTGCAGTGTGAACGTGTGCGTGCGTGTGTTTGTTTTTCAACCGTTTTTTCTGGCATTTTCTTACGCAATTTCTTTCGACGCTAGCCAGAAAGACACGGTTGCTGTGGCTGCGCTAGGGAGAAAAAATTAATTGCTCCCTTAGCTTTTTGCTATCCGAGACACGGAGACACATTTTCCCGTTCATTCCACTTTCGGTGGTACGCGTGTGGCCAATGCACCATGTTATTTGCGCGCCTCTTATAGCGCCTTCAACGCTTTCCTTCCTTTTTTTGCTCCTAGTCGATGACTTTTGCTGGATAGCACAACCTTGAGAGAGTGAAACAGTTTTTCCTCACTTGTCAGCGAAAGATACCCGCGTGGCTGAATTTTCCTTGTTTTTCCCACGCCTCACCAGCGATGCTTGTTTTTTTGTGTGTGTGCGCCAGTTTGTTTTACTCTCGTTTTCCTACTCCACATAGACTAAGCATGGGAAAGATTTCCCATGTGCGAAGTGCGAGCAAAAAAAAAGAGGCATAAATGGCAAGCTTTTCGCGGCCATTGCATAAGAAACGTTTTCTGGTACACTTTCTTCGGCTTTTCAGTGCGCGTCATCGAAATGGAAATGGATCTCGTCGGGGTTTTCATGCCATCGTCCCAATGGGAGCAATGATTTCTCCTGAATAATGGAGTAATTCAATATCGAAATTCCTGCGCTACGATGGCAAACGGCTCTCGGAAGGATTTTTAACCTCGGTAAACAATTTATTGCTTCCCGAGCCGTTTCTAGATAAAACACAAAAATATTGCTCTTCTTTTTGTGTTGGAGCAAATGTAACTACACACTCGTTCTGGCACTTTAAATCAAATTTACCAATATTTCTAACGCTTGACAGCACCGCTTATCGTGTAGAGAAAAATGATTACGGCAAAGAAGAATGATCAATAGTTCGGAAAGAAATCGACACACGGTGTTAGGGACACACAGGCAGAGTTCGAAGATTATAATAAAAGTACAGAGTTTTAATAAATTGTTCCAACCATACTAATCGTTGAAGCGTGCAAAGCAGTACTAACTCGCCTACGGTTTGGCAATTCGTACCATCCGGAAAGGGCATTCGTAGAAGCAGAAATGGACAAAAAAAAAAAAGAAATCCGTCGCTCTGAACTTCGCCCAAATGCCAACCAAGCAATATATATCTACAACTTTGCTCACCATACCGGCTTGCTCCGAACCGGAACGCCATGTAAAGTGTTGTAATTCCATTTGTAGGAGCAGACCCCTATTCGACGGGTTTGTAGTACAAGTAAAAATCCGACCGTTCGGCTTACCAGATTTATGAGTGTAAAGTTCAAAAGTTTTCGCACATGGAAACAGGCACGCGGGAGATAGGGTCATGTTTTTTTGGGGATGAAAATAATAGCACTGATGGGTAGGGCCCTGCAATACCGAAGGGGCTTCGATAGGGCATAGACTACATACAAAAGAGTTGGAACGAAGTGGATGGAAAGCCAGCACTGAAGTATTCCATTGCAAAAGGGGATAGGAAAAGTCATCATACCGTTAAGGCCTGTAGCGAAAAAGTCATCCTAGACGCAAAAGGCAACACCAGACCGGATGTTTTCCGGAGGTACTGAGGGAATGCACGAAGGAAATAATATCCACTAAAAGGTTGTGTCAAGCACACCGATTTCGGAAACTATTGTATGCATAAATTTTATTTTCAACTACGCCTTTCGGTTGTGCATCCTGACTACAGTTTTCCGATGCGAGAACATATTTCGATCGTTTGCAAAAGAATGTGTTGTGGAATAGAATTTTTCCGCAAGAAAATACTGTAGAAGTTTGGAATTTTGAACGTAAAAATAGACGTTTAAATTAATGAAAAACTCGACATTGTAACTTTATGGAAAATTTGGAATGTTTAAGTTAAAGAACAATTAGAGTTGTTAACATTATTCAGCACATGGAATATAAAATTTTGTTTAATTTTATTTCTGCTTAACTTTATAATTGTTATATTTACTAGCGGAGAAGAAACTTCACTCTATTGCATTTTATACATACACAAGCGAAACGGTTACGAGTGCTCCCTATAAAAAGTAAAACAAAACAATTCTTACCTCGACGTCGATTCCGCTAACGGTGCTAAAAACTTGCACCGACGGGTGCACCTGGGGCGTGTAGCGATAGAACTCTCGCTTACCCTTATACCACTTGATCGAGTAGAGCCGCTCGTTGTCCTCCAGCTCATACTCACAGTACAGATGAACCGGATCGCCCTTCCGGACAGCCGTTGGTACCGTGACCCGTACGTTGCGCAACCCCACTGACAGCTCTGCACCATTGCGGAAAGTAAAGAGAAACGTAAGAGAAGAAAATGAAATAAGATGAATATAGTCATTAGCTTTACAGCCATGCGATTAGTGGAAATAAAGCTAGTTCTTTCGGGTAGCAACTGTGAGCTTAACGGTCATGCGGATTGCGGAAAGTAAATCCTTTTCGAATAAAGCGGTAAAACCCTGCCGTACTCTTTTCTGTATTTTACTGACTCTACTTCGCGAAGTCGTTGTTTCGCGTACAGTCGCAACAGCGTTTTTCAATTCAATTATAATGGAAATATCGTAAAACAAATAATCAAAACTTTATGTTTCAAGTTTACCCGGCATAATTCATGCTGTTTGTAAAATGGATAAACAAAACTAGAACATCTTTTGTAGCTTGATATAATTTTTGTGCTACCGGCAATAGGATTTGGATGGAACGAAATAATGGCTGAATCATGCATATTGTGCTACCGCTGCGTTTTTATCTCTTTTTTTGTGTGCGGTTTGGCAAAGTGTCTCGAAAAAGTGCTTGATAAAAATGTATTTTTTATTGTGCTTCATATACGCTGCATGTATTTGTTTCCTTCATTCTACGCGCACTACCCTAGCACAATGTTTACTTGCTCGATGCACCACTTTAGCTTTGATAATTTAATTAAAAATTCGTTTTTATGCCTCCCCGATGCTTCTAAGCTGGGATGGCCTAGATATCAAAAATGAAAATAAAAGCAAACGGAGGAAACAAACAGCACATGAACGGTTTTTGCTGTGTGCTTATTTTTGCTTTTATTTTTGCAGTATGCGAACATATTCACATCTCCGAAAATAAGCGACCAGCCGTTGGGTGGTGTTTGGAAAAAGTGAGCCTTTTTTCGGTTCAGATGCCTCTAGCACTGGTACGTGTGCCGTTATCAGTGCAATCATCTTTTGTTAAAACAAAAAAATAGAAATAAAGTAAATGTTTCTCGTAGTGTTGCAACATTCATAACAGCACAAGATATTTAATAATGAAAGGATGCAATAAAAAATGATCGGATAACTCGAAAGTGTCTGTGGTTGTACCACGCATGAGTGAACTTTGCTGTAAAATTTATGTTAAAAATAGTCTAGTTTCTCCATGTTTGAGTTTGCTCTCCATGTTTATTATTGATAATTCAATTTTATTCCAAACTTCGATAAACTACACTCAAGTGTGCATCTTTATGTTCTACCATATGCGTTGAAAGTGATCATTTCATTTTGAAATACTATAAGGACAATTTTTAAAAACTTCGTCTTCTTCTTGTATGGCTCTACAACCTCAAAAGGGTCTTGTCATGACATTTCTGGCTTCCGTGACTTATCTTTACCCGTAACAAGATAGTCAGTCAGAACGGGGGAACGGACGGAATGGAATTTCATCCCCAGTCCTCCAGTATGAGACCGACGCAGCAAACTTCTCGGCCACCGAGCCGCTCCAATACATTATGTTAACCAAATCAAAGAGGATCACCACGGGACATATGTATTTTATTATGGTGAATATCGTTTGTAGAAACCGCGTATAATGTTGCAAGACAACCTCTTGGGTACTTGACTTGGTACCGATCTCAACACCTTAATACCTTTTCGTAGCAAATGCATCACTTCTGTAAACGAGTCATGACAGTCTTCATCTTTTACGTGATATTGCAATAGTTGCTATGACTGAAAAGAATCAGCACTGTGTCACCCTTTCAAGTGCAGATATTCAAAAAAGACATTTGAAAGCATCTTTTGTACAACCGGACACTCTAGGCTTTGTGACTTCCTGACGATCTTCATACCCGTCAGATTCATACTCTAGAAGATGCCGTGCCCTGGAAACAACTGGATTGTGTTATTCAACTTTTCCGAAAAGTGTGCTAAATCCTCGCGGATAGGCATGGCGAACCCAAACACCTTGCGTGGAATGAAGCCTCGCCTGTTGGCATTGCACAAGATTGAGGATCGATGCGACGAAGACAAAGTACTTACTTGCCGTAGGCTCTGTCCGAGCCCGGGAAGCAGAGTATCAGTTGAAATTGAATATCTCGAAAGAGAAAAGGTGTTCTGCTATCTTGGAACAATCGTAACTTCGGACAACAACATAACCAGCGAAATTCGAAGACACATTGTTCAGGGGAATCATGTCTCCTATGGGCTCCACAGACTCCAGGGATCCAGAAGATTTCAGCATGGCACGAGATGCCTAGAGAGACCTTATATCGCACACTGATGCGTCCGATAGACCTTTACGGGCACGAATCCTGAACCATGTTGGCGGAGAAGGAATCACGAGATAGGTGAGCTGCCAAAGCCGTAAGAATATGGATAAGGATTTGTTGGGGTACGTGATGAGGATGCCGGTCTCACCAAGAAGGTGTTCGTCAGCGACCCGTTCGACACGAGGCCTAGAGAAGCACAGCGTGCTCGATAGCTGGATCAAGCAGTAGTAGGATGATCAGATGCAGTCGTGGATGTAGGAATGCAGCCGTTGATCGAGTTTCCTGGAAACAGATTGGAAGCCAAGCCATGTCATTCACACGTGCTCGTTAGAGCAGACCAACCAAGAAGAAGAAGACAAAAAGAAGTCTCAACGAAATAGATAACACATGTTCCAGATCATAAAAATAGAATCAAATTAAATGACGCTTCCCTCCAAAACGTAGAAACGATTTCCCTCAATAGAGAGGTTCAATTGTATTCACAATTATTTTTGTATTCTAGTTACACGTTTACATAAATAGACCTTTATTCTATTCTGTGAAAGATTCTAATTGATAGACGTCTATTCATTTTTTATCATAAATATTTTCATTAAGATTCGTTATTAGTGCTTTGCAGTGCGATGTATTTGCACTTAACTACACACCATTTAATACCAAGAGCTTACGAAAATCCTTTACTTATCAAGCCATCAACGCCATTAGCAAGCAATACACGGTACTACGGTTTTTATGTTCACCATACACCTTCAACATATCAGCCAAAGTAGTTCCAACAATCGCCGCACAAACTTTCAATCTCTACCAGAGCGTACATTCGAGCAGAAGGAAAAAAAACCCTCATAGTGTATCTGGCCAGTAGTGGTTGTGCAACAAATTCAGCAGTGTACACTCTAGCGACGACCACAGCAAGAATGGAGAAAAATCACTGCACCGTACCGTAAAATGTACCAGATTGCATGTGGCCATGGGCAGCTCGTACAAATATATTTCCGTTCGCGCACTGACCAACGTTCACTAGCGACGAGTTGTGTACTTATCCGTCGACTCGTGTCGAGCGACATTCGTCAACAGACGTAGCAAATAGTGATGCTGCACTGGTTTCGCATATGTTTTTACCTCGCTGGACGATAGTGGGTAGGACAGAAAATTGCATTCCGTGGGAAACGTGGGAAAGGCCGGCAAGTCCGGTTTGGTAAAGCTGACCCCAAAGCTGCGCCTTTTCCGGGATAATAGCTATTTCTACCGAGAATCACCACATCCACGAAACGAATTTGCAAGCGAGAGCTAAATAGAGCGATAGCGACGAACGGTAGAGAAAAAAAGGGATAAAACTAGCAAAACAAATGAGTAAATAGCAAACATCCATTTCGCTAATCCGTTGGCATTGCCTAAATGTTTCGTTTCCGCTCATGCAACGAATGGCATCATTTGAGGCATGCATGTGATTGTAGCTGATGACTCAGCTTTGACAGTAGCACCAAAAACTACAACGTGTAGATCAGGATTTCGATGTTCCCGGAACTAAAGCGTCGGCTCCACTATACTCCATATGGCTTGTTATACACCAATGGAGGCGCCTGGTGCGTTTGGCGTTACCTTGTCATAACTTTCTGGTATGATGGGTTGCATTGCGGAAAACGTACAACATCTCATAAACAACAAGCAAAAATTGGGAGAATATGAAAAAGTATTTGTATATAATTCCTATTTAAAAATATGCAAACTTGTAAAAAGTTTTCCTTTAGCGCGAAAATAACTTTTCGAAGCAAATCTATTATTATACAACCGATAAAACATATTTAAATATTTTACACAGGTTTTGTTATTCAAATGTGAAATAATATTTTCAAGTATATAATAAATTGGACTATTTGAGGCCTTGGAAACCTCAGAATTATTGATTAAATAATAAAATCTTAAACAAACGTACCTAACATGACCTGAAAACATGTTTTTTATTTATGAAGAACGTTTCTTTATAACCAGGTCAAGCCATACAAAACCTTATTACTAAAATTCCAAAACGTCAATAAAATGGACAATGATATATCGAACAATGGTCTCACCAACATACGACTGATTGATGATTTTGTTTCCTGCAGGTTTTCGTCCTACACAATCAACGTGTATTATCGCATCGAGCGTGCCTTATAATCGTCACAGCTAAATAAACGGAAGCTTCTGCTGCAACGAAACTATTGATGCAGCTGCACCCGAAACTTTTCCAATTCCACCCAATTCGACAGCTTGTTTGGGGTTGTTATTTTGCCATGTTTACTTGTCCGTGTGTTTGTTTTCTTTACCGAGTGCGGATCTCGGTGGGACTCTTAGCCGTGTCTGACAGGAAACGTATGCGGAATGTTTACGGTGCTTCAGGAAATAAAAATCGCACACCCATGCAATTCTTTTGCTCCAGTTTTCTCCCCTTTTGCGTCATGTTCATAGTGTTTGGCCATGGGTTGGTGCCCCGTTGTGTAAATGTGTTGTTACGTTACACGGGTTCTATCCAACGCAACACATTAGCATGTGATGCGGGAAGGTGTTTTTCGCTCGGGAAAATGGAAAACTGGATAGGAAGGTGCTGGGTGCTACTCAGGAAACATACTACTGGCTACGAAACCACCAGGCAGGCGTATACACGCCATCTGCTTTTATTGTTATTTGTTTTTGCTCGATCTATCTATTTTATGTTATTTTTATTGCTGGCTTTTTTCTGTGCCATCGTGGATGATGCTGGGCGGTGTCTTGCGAGTTTCATTGCTTCGAAGGGCAAAACGATCGCTCGAACACCCTGCCCAAACCCGCCTGCGACGCGAAAGTGGCTTCATTTTTCCGCCCTCGTGAAATGTGAACTCGTCACTCGCGTGTAATCGTAGACGAATCCACTCCGAAATTGGCTAAAGGGATGGCTGGCTACGGGAGCTACTATAAAGCATCCTCCGGCGCTTCATGACGCTGCCACGCTGGCGGAGCAATAAGAAGCAAACGCAGCAACAACAAAATACAGACAGCTAAAAATAAACGGCCGGAAAGCAGTCTCTGGCGCCAATGCAATCCGTCGAATGCTATGGCACGGCACTGAGGGGGGATGCGGGGAACGATGCGGTAAACAGAACCAGGATGCGGGAAGAACAAGTTTGCCCAGGATGAATGCTTAAGTAATCCGAACGTGAGTAAAAGTGTCTCCCGCTGATAATGGACCGGGGTTGTGGATCAGCCCAGGGTAATGACATAGCATTTTGGTACAGATAAACAGCTGCTTTCGGTGCCACTGACTGAACTGCTTGCTCCTGGTTCGTCTTTTAATCGAGATAGCGGTCTGAATTTGAGCACTTTCGACACGAGCGCGAGATTAGCCGGTCGTCGAGAAGATTACTACCCTATTAGATGTATCTCAAATGAACGCGGTCACAAATGTTGATTATGATTCTTCCCATGCGTTGCATTCGGATTTTTGTAGTTGTTACTACAATGAGCTGTCATTTTCCAACACAAAAGCACTAACTTTAAATCATGCTGTTATTCTGCATCTGTGTCAATCCCAATATGCTTTTTCAATGTGCAATATCATAATACAGCACTATGTACAAACGCGCTTTAAGCAAAATATAAATGGAAATAATATACAGGTTTATTATTGTTATTTCTATATTTTAGTTGTTACAAAATTATTTAAAACTACACAAATGATCAAATCTTACAGCGGATAATAAACTTGTGGTGCTGAGGTATACGCTCCACAAATACACCTTTTTTATTTACTTTCCCTTCCATCCAAAAATTCTAGCCTTCAACGGCTAAGTAAAGGCTCTACCACTGTTTGTGTCGTTTAAACAATCTAATTTAAAATTATCTTTAATTTCAAAGGATACTGGAGCTTGAGTTTCCCGCATTGCCTCGCTATTCTGTACCCTTTGACAATAGAATTGCCACCGTTTGTATTCTTACGCTTGTTTCGAACGAATTCGATTTCCTTTATAGGTGCTTTGCGCGCCCAAAAAAGGATATCGTGTTTGCGTTGTGAAATGTTGTTTGCTTTCCATTCTCTCATCTGTTTTCTTCGGAATGCCGCTTTTCGGAACAAATACTTTCATCACTCTCGATAGACAACATAGAAAGTAACAGTTAATCACTCAGGAAGCAAAAATCAATAGAAAATATTTTCCACCGCCCACCTGTATTTATCTATTGTGCATACACTGAAGTTCTGAAGCGTCAATGTTTATTTTTCGCCGGCAAACCGATTGCATCCGATTCAGACACCCACATGAACGAAGGTAAGAGGAACCGACAATCATTCCCGTGTTTTGCGTTCTCTTTCTCAAAGGGAAGTTTTTAACCTATGCTTTGCTGCCCGCGAAGAGTTAGTGAGCAAGTCTTTCTGTTTTTTTGTTCAGGTTAGGCCGCTTTTCCTTCTTTGGTGATGTTGTTATTGCTTTCAGTTGCCCCGAAGCTCCTTTCCTTTACTGGCATGCCTTAAAGTCAGCTAAAATAAACAGTTGTGCAAATGAGATTTTGTTTTGTTTTCCGATGCTCCTTCCCATTCATTTTCTTTCAGTTCAACCTTTTTGTCGTTTTCTTTGTTTTTCGTGTACGGGCTACGTCCGGGTCAAAGTTTATTTGCGCAACCTGGATGGTGTGTAGAAGTTTTTTGATTTTGTTGATTGTTCTTAGAAAAATCACGCGGGCAAGATCAATGGAGAAAACCTGTTCAAAGTACACACTTTTCTCAAAATTTCACTAAAAGATTTTCAGCACTAGGCAATGAATCGGGTAAAACGATTTCGTCGATTGATTTATTAGGTTTTGTAATTTTAAAAGAATCACAGCGATAGAAGATCAAGGAACGGATATAAAAAAATTTGATAGCAAATGATTGTGGTTTTAGAACAATATGGTTCCTAAAGATTGTTTGCAAAACATCATATTCCATAAGCAAATATTGTAAAAGAAGAGATAGAAGAGAACATTGTCTTGTTTCAAATCGAGAGACAGAAAGAGAAAGCTAAAGCTCGTTACAATAAAAAAGGAATACCAAGAAGAAGAAATAAAAAAGTAATAAAATTAAATCCACATCATCCAAACTCTTTCGGCGATTTCCCGTAACAATGCCCTCCCCCAATGAACAATAAAATCATGAACACTAAGTGATTTTACCCGAGTAGCGCATCTTCGCAGGTCGTCTCTTGGGCTGATTAAGTTTCACACAATGAAACTCATTATTAATGTGAAAATCTTTTGTTCCGGGAAAGTGTTCCGATAACCTTTGATAACATTTTCACAACAAAAATTCTTCCGTCCCTGCCGGGCAGCGGCCCAGAACGAGGCTGGAAAATTCCACGTCAGGTTTTATTTTGATCAGTTTTTTGTGTTGTTATTTGGCTTCGACCTTGCCCTGCCAGCACCTCGTTTCACCACGTCCTGTCATCGATGAGATATTGTTGCTTCGAGCAGCAACCAACAGCCCACAGGCCCACATCAAAACACTACCATCATCGTCATCTGCACATCATTATGCTCGACTGGCCCGGTAATCTATGTATCGTATCGGCCGAAAGTCGAAAAATGTGCGGCCTGAAAGTTATGACAAAAGTTCGACCTGAAGTTGCGCTGCCAAAACTTTACACAATGCTATCGCTACCCCGGTGGTCGGTAAGCTGGTCGGTGCCGTTGGAAAATACGAAGCCGAACGGAGGAAATGAGACTTGAAAATGGTTCTGTGCGAGGTGATGGCAAAGGAGATTCATTCTTTCACCTGCCTTGCCTTGAGTTTCCATTCTCCGAGAGGTCACGGTGAATTGGAATGGGGCACAATTGCTCCACAGAACTCACCTGTACCATTGGCCGCATTGTAAAATGGGAAACTTTTGCTGTGCTGTCCGTATTTCCTGTGCTGTCTCTTTTCGTTAACAATTTACAGCGGATCCATACACCGGTCATATCGATAGAAAGAGGGAGACGAACAGAGAGAGAGAGAGAAACACTAAGAGGGATATGGGTATGGGGAGATGAAAAATAAAAGAAAATCCTATGGCCAGTACGCAGTGTCTGCTCAGGTGTTGGTAATATGTTCCCGTTTTCTCAGAAACACTTGGATGTAATGGAAGTTGGAGAGGAGCTAGCAAGCTGACCGGCCAACCGGAAGTAACCAAAACGACAGCTGCCCCAAGGTGGGGACAAACTTTTCTGCCGAGCCCTACTTCCCAGCCCTCCAGCGCTCCAGCGTAAGAGTTTTGTTCCAGCCGCACCACCTCGTATGCTCCAGATTCAATGTGTTTATATTGGGACCAGGATCTCACCAATTGTTGTTGGGTGAAAGCTGTGAGGAGGAAACTTTTCCTTGTGCCCGGTGTCGGGACGTGTTCACCGACGACGGGAATACGCAGAAGGACATTCCAGTGGAGTGTGTCGAAGCGTTCCAGTACGGGAATAAGGCTGGTACAAGGGAAAAGTTTTCGATACTCTACCAGCGCGCCGCACAACAATGTGGACGATATGGTCGATTCGATGGGAAAACACCCACCAGAAGAAACAAGTCCAAGTGGCGCACGGCGGTGTGCTTGAAGCGAAACATAATTCGATGTCATCAGCATTACACGTAAATTACCGAACAAATATTAGCTTTTCGAGTTTCGATGGCAAGCTTCGTTCATGGTGGTGGAGAAGCAAGGACCGCTTGGTGATAATGTTTTTGGTATCGGTAATAGTTCAAACACAGTCAAGAGCAAAGAGACGCCAGCGTTGTATCGGTTTCCATTGGACCATTCTGTTCTAAGTGAAGATAGTATCACCTGCTAATGTGAGGTAGCACCACAACGAGCGGCTCCAGTGGGAGTAGTAGATTAAACGTTAACTTTTGCGTATTTTTTGGATTTGTTTCTTCTAGGTGATTTTGTAAATCAGACCAGTAATTCAGCATAAACTAGCGAAGATGAAAGAAAACGGCTGCTGTGGATGCAGCGCGGGATTTTCGAGTAATAAATTATGCAGATAACTCTATTTTCTTTCCGTAACTCCTGTTCCCTTCGCTTTCATTATGGCTGCATGTAACAAAGGCATTAACTGAGAGAAGTTATGTTGATTTAAAGTTATTCTTTTCTAGACCGCACTCACTATATTGAAATGATAACGTTTATCGGAGGAAACACGAAGAAAAAACCTCACTGGAGGGTGGTTAACTGATCTCAAATTTGAATCAAGAAAATGATACGATTTGTAAGTAATCTCTTTGATTAAAAATTTCACTTTCTATCTTCACTCCTAATCATATTTATAAGATTCAGTTCGACGGCAAATTATTACCTTTTACTTTAACACTTCAACAATTTGTTGACCAGTTTGATTTGATAGGAGCTTATGGGGGATTAATCTTGTTTTTACGTTCTTTTGGAGTTCTTTAACAAGTTTTTTCAACAGTACAGTGTTAATCAATCAATTATTCAATTATTGATTGGTTTAATACGACCTGGCCGTCATTCAAAAATGTAATAAAAAACAATTATAGTTTGCAGAATAAAATAAATATGCTAAGGTCGTATATGAGAAATGTCGTAAATCACCAAAAGATAATTTCAACGTTCATAACGCTTATGCTGATTCAATTCGCCGAACCCGAATTATGTCCGTTACATCTCTGAATCCAGCCTTAGTAGTATAACATTCATTGTACATTCAGATTTTCACATAGTTTTAATGAGACCGTCGCACCGTAATAACGCACCGTAATAATTCTCACACGAATCTACCTCACGAAAAAGTAGAATTTCGTCAAGCGCACACTGATAATGAATACATAAATATTTGCATAATTTTGTGTTGCGTTACCGCAACAGACTTTTCGCGATCTTTTACTGAAAAACTCACAACACAAGTTCTTTTAACACTTTTTATTTAAACTAGTACCGAGCGGGAGGGTTAAAAAAATCACTTGTGCGTTCAACGTGTCGATCAGCGAAAAGGCCCGTTTTTCGCTTCGTCGCGCACTTAAATCTCCTCGTCCACGGTCGTTCACCTACCATCCTCGGTCATCGATCTTACTCCTTCGGGTTAGTTTCGGGATCGATGGTTCGTCTCCGATCCTAGCGCCCTCTATTGGTAATCATCCCAACCTGGGCCGGCAGGGTCTCTTTACATTGGTCGGACTGTTGATATTTGATTTCGTCAACATTTTGGATTTGGTTAGCTTTATGGTCACTGATGTTCTTCCCATGAATTGAGCATACATTATAATTACAGACCAGGCTACATTATTATTACTTTAATATGTCTGTATTTTTTGTATAGAAATCTATCTTTTAAACAAACTTATCTTGGTTTCTAATATCCCTCAAATTTTCTTGATACCTAGGTCTGTTTTCAAATCTGTGAAAAATACCCCATTGATTGTCGGTGCCCCCCAAAGAAAACACCAAGATTTTCATTGGAATATTTTCCGAAAGTTAGCTACTTTAGTGCATCACTGCCGGAGCAAAACAAATTTCATTACTGTGTTGTGCATGTTTCATGTGCCATCAAGCGCCTGCAAATATCCTCTCGTACATTATATTATAATTATCAGGGATAATCGAAAATTAATGTTATTTATCGTATATCTATTGGATGTTAAATTATATCATTTATCAGGTATTGCAGTTGGAAACTTTCCAAAATGTCATGTGCAATAGAATGTAGTAGAAGTAAGGTATGCTAGATCTTTCGGTTTTGTACACCAAACATAAAATACAAGAATAAGCTATTCCTTGTCAAAAATCTTTTCAGCTGTAGATAGAAACCAGCAGAACGGAGCGCTAGATACTTCTTTAGTAGCGTATCCATTCGCATCGGTTCGTGAAGCGAGTGAAATGCAATTTACTCCACTTATCCTAAGTCCTCCGGGCAATCCACCGTCAACGTCGGAACAGTCAAGGTGCCGGTATCCGACGGAAAGCACATACACACTACCCGTCAGACACCGAGGGATTTGAGATTATCATTAGCATCTTTTTCGGTCCAAAGGGCACTAATACATAGGGGCAGACGGGTTCGTTGAAGTTCGTGAAGGAGTGAGTGAGTGAACCCCCTGTGGCCAACTGGTTCGCAACTGGTAGATTACCGATAGGCAGATGTGGCAGCTGGAGGGAACGGGCGTGAAGCAATGTTCCGGGCGGTAGTTCTGTGTGTCAGCTCGTGTAACAAGTTCGTCCATGTCATAAGCATACGGGCGAGATTATTGGGTTAATTTGGCAATCCTGTGGGAACTTCATCAGCCAGCGCTATCTACTGCCTGCTCGACAAGTCTTCGACGGTTTTGGCTTGAGTAGCTAATTTCAAAGTATGGTAGTGCCTCCGCTCCGCCTGGAGACTCTACCATACGCTCATCCCCAGAAGTTACATCCAAACTTTCAACCGAGCGAGCGCTGTGTGAAAAGGGGTTTCGTAACCAGGGAAAAGCTAATCCACTTATTGAAAAACTAGCACGATTCTGTTACATATTAAAGACGATCGAACGTGACGCTTTTGCGATCGAAACTTTTACCGCTTGAGCGGAGTGTTGGCGGAGACCTAGGCTAAAGGGAAGGCGGGCTTGAAGGGTTACACGAATGGGTCAATTTAAAAGTTAAGAAAGAGCAACCTACGCTGAAGCACCTACGCATCACACGGTTCGTTGTTTTTGCTAATGGAATGTGGCAGGTTGTATTGAGAATATTCGATGATTAACAAAAAAGGTATTTTACCCAACTTCACTTAGCTTGAAATGATCCCGATACTGGATCAAGTAATGTTGTTGATAACATTATAGTTTTGATAGTTATATCTAAATTTTGGTTAATTATTCACAAACAATACACACCTTTGCCAAACGCCACTACCGCAAAGAAGAACTATGATATATAATAAAGTTTATTAAGTTGATCAAATCTATTCCTTTGAACTATCCTAAATTTATCTATTTGAAGTTACTATCTGAGCAAATTGTTCACTCGACTCAGTATTTTTTATTCACACCGCCCAAATACTTTCACTTATCATTTTCACTTATTGCACACAAGGCAAAGTGAAAGTATAATTTTCTATTATCCCACTTCAATTGGAGGTTTTTCGGTAACAATTTTCTGCTCGGTCATATATTTTTCCATTACCCATCCTCCGGCAGCATCATGGAAATGCCATCCGGAAAGAAAAACGGCCGATCATTACGGCGGACCGTCGTTGCTGTGAAAACGGAAGAATATGTGTTTCTTCAGTTTATGCATGAGCCTTTTTGTTTCCAACAGTCGTGTCGGGAAGGTTTGGGATTACTCGGTTACGCTTTATTCGGGCTACAGTCCGGAAGAAGCTTAAAGTTAATTGGGTAATTGGATTCCTAGGACGGAAATTTGTTTTACTTACTCCATTGTACTTACATTAATATTAACTGTACTTGTAAGTTTAAACACTGCCACAAACAGTGGAGCGGTTTAATCACCTGATCCTTTGCAATGTAATTTTTGTTAAATCCCAGTTGATATTGGATACGCTCATTGGTATTTGATCCAATTTGAAACTTTTACTCCTTTCCGATATTAGAAATTTCGAACTACTTTGTAATTCCGTTCCACACTATATTTTTCCCATTACCGGTCCAGGCACACCTTTAAGATCTCTACTAAGTAAATATCACACCTAAACACCTTCAAGAAAGGATCCCTTGCTGTTTGTGTCATAATTTATGGCACGATAAATATCAATTTAGTGACCTTTGCCAGCGTGGGCACCGGATATCGCATTACTTTCCATTTCCGCTATGGACATCGTACATAACTGTAACTCCGTTAGCGGGTGACTCGGGTTAGAAAAATAGTCACTTAGTCACCTCCCATTTACACCCCCACACAGTTGGGGTTGAGATTTATGCATCAACCTGTCGGACAAGTTTGTCGTCAACGGCGAAACGGTTTAGGGATGCGTAGTACGAGGAAATAGAAATCCTTTAAAATTTGCTTTAAAAACAAACAGGATCACGACGCCAAGGTGCAGGTCGCGCTGTTAAATAATCCCAAAAAAAAACAAAACTCCCGTAAAACATTATTTGCTGCATATAAAGTTCAAAAGCGCCACACTTAAGCTAACAGTTTGCAGAGACATCTCTTAAGTAAATTAGATGTAAAATTAAGATTTGCGTGTTGTTTTACGTGGCCGAACATCTCACACCGCTTCCTGTTGGGGCAGGACTGTTGTGAGTGTAAACTTTAAACCCACCCCCAGTGGAACCCTTCAGATCGTAAAATTATAACCGTTTTTACGATGGAGCAAGCAATACTAATGATTGCTGCGCTGGTGCTTCCGGGCGTCCATTTTCTTCTTTGTTCTAAACAAGACGCTTGAGCATAATTTTCCGCGACTTGTCATTCGGGAATCATTCCGGTAGTCGGGCTTTTCGCACATACCCATAACTCAGTGTCGCAGCGAAATGAATACAACTTCAAACAACCATCACCGCGTTTATGATGTCATAAACTCAGGCTCGCAACGCCCGACGCTCGGAAGATTCCTGTATTTCCTTCCTGTAGCTGATGATGCTGACCAGCTGAAAGGATCTTCCGCCATTTTTCTTCCACCACCCAAAGAGCCGCAATTCGGTCCAAGACACTTCCGTCGATTTATCCCCCGTCGGTAGTTTTGGAAAGTTGTTTGTCTCCTTCAGAAGTTACACTAGGGGAGCTGGGCGCGCTAGAACAATGGCACACTGCGAAAGTGGGGAAGGGATGAAACGTGTTTTACGGCGAAGAGTTTTCCACTTGCCAACCAAGAACACCGGGAGCAATTTAATTTGAAAGTTTTGACATCGATGTGCTCCTCGTCAGCCGGCGTCCAATCGGCAACCCATCAACTCAGCGTGCTGGCTTTCCACCTTCCATCGCCTCCAAAAAAACGCGGTATGGTAGAAGTTTTTTTAGGTTGCGTAATTTTGTACTTTTCACACATGCAAAAAGGTTTCTGCAACGAGCATCAAGTGATATGACGAGTTTGGCGTGTGTTTTTTGAAAAGAGGAAAAAAAACACACGCGCTATCTCCATTGCTTGGAAATTGTTCGTTACGCGAAGGTGAATTGGGTTAGGCAAGGAGTGCGGTAAAGTGCAGATTGTCGAGAATCACGATGGCCTTAGTTACTGCATGCATAATTTAGATGGTAAACAATTTGCACCAGATTGAAGCGAAAAACCATTAAGGCATCAATCCAGCTTAACTCTACAAAGTTTTGCAAAAACACTGATGCACCTGATTTGTGAATCGGTCAACAACAGATAGAACGAACTATACTTACTCATATTGTAAAAGCTACTGCTTAGAGTATTTATACATGTAAAGTATAAATAATAAGGCACTTTAAAATTTTAAATCTTTTAAAATTAATCAATTGATTGGGGATTGGTAAATGCTTATGTTTGTAATTTTTCTTATAAAAAACTGTGGGAACTTTAAAAACTCCTTTAGTTAATAATCATTCCAACGTAATTTACTGGTACTCATAGAAACATTTCTTTTACCCCTCGTGCTTTTGGTATATGTTCAGGCTATTCAGATAGTACGATGAGAACTTATCATCTATGTCCTATTATACTATGTCAAGATTCGAAATTCAAATACACAGATTACCTCCAGCATACACGATAAAGTTCTCGCCTTTTGAGAATGATGAGTATAAGATGTATACCAATATATTTTGTGGACACAGCCTGTTAAGAGATACATTAGGAACCACGGCGTGGAGAAGCGTGTGGTTAAACAGACCTTACTGTGGCGAAAGTCTCAAAAATATGCACAATGTACGTAATGAGGATGCTGTTCTTTTATCCTATACGGAAGGTCTCAACTTCTGGTTAGTTACAAAATGAAGAGGGGAATATCTTCATCGTAGAATTATTGTAACAGAAACTGTAGGAAACATCATGCATTTAATCTAGATTCGAATTGAATCTTTCGTAACAATTTGTTGGAACTATTTTAACGTAAAAGTATAAATCAATCTTGGAAGAAAAATTCAAGCAATAAACCAGCGAACTATATTTGCGATATGAGTCTACCGACACGAGTAACACCGCATTACCTTCGTATGTATCTTATTGATGAAATTTACTGACCAAAATGGCCTTTGGCGTAACGTCCGGCAAATCACAAGTAACCTGTATGAAGTGGGAACAGGAAAAAGGTTTCTGGTGCCTTTTTACACGGGAAATCCTTAGCAACTGATCGGTGACAGTCGTAAATCCGGCACACAATTCCAGCATACAGTATCTACCATCCCAATACCGGAGATTGCCAAGGGATTTTCATGTACCTTTCATCAGAAACTTCGGTTATTTTTAACGCCAATGCTCTCTTTCCGTTTTTGCTTGAGTCCAATTTAGTTCCGCATCCGTTGGCACTGTGAAGGTGTTGGTGACCGGCGAGCTGATTTTTTTTCCTTCCTCTCCATCCAATATTACGATATCGATTTCTGGGGACCTTCGTCCAGTTCTGGTGGCCTTTTCGGTTGAGGTCTGTTTGTTGTGATGGTTATTCGTTTCCAGCTTTCGCTTTTATTTTCGACCCATTCACCCCAACACCCTCGGTTGCAGTTGTGGAAAACCGCAAAATAAACAAATAAATTACAGTTCTTTATTGGAGGATTACAAACAGTGTGAACCTGCCCTTGGCTTCCGAACCGGGCATCGTTCGGACAGCCCGGTGGGTTCTCGTGTTTTCCTACCCGCCCGGGAAAGGTGTACCGAACGAAAGTTCCGACTCGATTAATGGTCTCTGTACAACGATTTCCCAATCGTTTGCCTTCCCGAACTGGTTACTTCACGGCGAAGCGGATTCCCTGCGGTGCTGACGAGAAAACAGTTCAATTGAAAGCGAGAAACGCACAAGTTCGTTAAAATTCAATCTACTTCGACCGACCCAAGGGCCGTAATAGAAACACCAGCTGAACTCACCGCCAAAAAAAAAGGTGTTACCAGAAAAAAGGGAGATAGAATGAGTGCCGCGTGAAGACTCTCGGTTTTACAGATTATGTAGCTAGCGCCGTCGAGGTGCCTCGAGTCATTTTTTCACATTGCGGGCGCGAGCAAAGGGACTAAATACGGCAGGGAGTCTAATCAAAATTTCAACAACCAACACTAAATTGCGCCAGCCAACGGGGCTACAAAGCAAAAAAAAAAAGGAAAGCCCGCATTCCTTGTGGCTGGCCGATTGCCGCAAAAATAATTGGGTAAACAGATTATTGTGATTGGAATCGATTTGATCGCAACGTTTTAAGAAACCAAGACGCTTCAACCATACACACCCTTGCTGGCGAGAGGATAAACACGGTGGGCAATGGTTTTCTTTGCAACAACACCCGTAATTTCATGGGCAAGCAAAATTGAATTCCAATTGATAGTTTTGCGGTGGAAAATTAGGTGCTTGAGAGGCATTTAATTTTCTCTAGCTCACCTTCCCGAGCGTGGGTCATTGAAAGGTTTATCGATGGCATTAGGTTTGACAGCCAATTTCGTGGAGAATTACGGTTGAAGGTAAACCCCGTGAAAAACTTTCAAAGAATTGCTCGTACATTGATACAAAATAAAAATGGTCACAAAAGGATTGCAAGAGCATGCCTTTGATTGGCTTAGCACGGAAAAGGGATGCTTCATTTAAATATTTTAAGCTGAAAAATGTTTAACGAAGGTGCGTAAATCTCACATTGATAATATGCGGCACGTTTTCCATTACGCCTTGGAAGAAAGCAATGCTCAACCGAAGAACTTATATTCACCGAGCTCCTATACGGTCTAGACCAACTTTACAACCCATCCTAAATACTCGTCAAATATTCTTGAGCACGTTCCTTGTATCGGAACAACTGTATAATGTAACGTTCTTGTAAGATAAATTCCACTCTGTCCACAACCGACTTGTGGTGAAGGTTTAATCCACTATCGGAACGGAATATGGATGAAAATTAACTCACTGTACTGTCCATAAACTGAGAAGAACTTGTGATGTAGCTGATTGGTTCGTGACACATATGGATTGTAATATATTTTTACCATTTTAATCATTAATAATCGAAATCCGTGATGAAAGCACTACGTGTCATTTTTCCTGCTGATATGACTTCAATTTTAAAAAATCTATAACGTAAGATAATGACAATGAAAAGCTGGTCCGAAGCAACATTTCTCATCATTCGCGCAAAGCCGAACATTCAAGTTTAATGTGCAGCATTTTGGCTTCGGATGGTTTTATTGTGGCCATTGTCGTATTATCACCACTGCGCTTCCATTTCCTCTCCCTTGTCCATGAGTGATTGTAGCGCGAAAGTTTCGAAATGCAATTCTTTCCATTCATCGCTTCCATAAAACGATCAGCACAGAATGAAAATGTGTTTCCGTTTGTTCCTGCACGGATGATTGACGAAAAAAACTGTTTCCAATACAAGTTTGGGCTTTCCACTAGGGCACGGCATTTTGGTATCATCAATCAAAAAACCCCGACGTGTTGGATACAACAATAAAAAAAACTTCGCTGATGTGCCAATGTTGTACCATTCGATTTTTAAGGCCAGTAGTTTGGCCGATGGCAGAAAATGGTGGTAGCGGCAAGCAAACCAAAAACCTTAAAAGCGTGTTCGCTTGTTTCCGGACTTTTGGTGAACTTTGGACCATAGCAATGGACCATAAAGAACGGTTCTGTCTTTCCTAAGCTTATTTCGGTTCTCGCTGTTCACGTACGTTCTTTCTTAATTCCGAAAAGGAGGAACTGAATCCCTAAAAACAGCATTCGCAACAACAAAAAAACATCCTCAGATGCTGATGCCCCAGTGTGCGCTAACGGTGCCAGTGACCTCGGGATGATGATGTTTGTAAAATTGGGTCCCCGAGAATGAAGGATTGCTTGGTCATGGTACCGGAGATTTAGCGAACTTTGGACCCGGATGAAGTTTTGCATTATGCTCTGTTTGGGGCGGTAGTGGTTTGCTGGGCGGTCGGGCGTGTTTTTCTTTGCCGTTCGTCAACGCTTCCATTTTCGTTTGGTCGGACGGCTGGCGCAATGCAGTGGATTTGCCGATGGAAATTCAATCAAAACTTTTCCATTCCATCCTGTACGTCTCCTTTCAGCGAGAGTTGTGCCGACTTTTTCCATCATTCCATTCCCGTGCCCTGTATTGCGCACCGATGGTTTGCCAAATCCCAACGCAACCCGTACGGAAGTAATTATTATTAATGAATGTTTTTTTTCGGTATGACAGTTTTTTTCTTCTCCTCATTCATCGCTCGGCCCTTTTCGTTGCGCTGACATTGAATATAAATTGATTGTTTATTTAGGGAAAACCATTGTCAACCAGCAGCACAGCCGTGCCGTGTCTGATAGAAAACCGATCGTTAAATACACAATATTTAAAGCTCAATTTTGGTGAGTTTTATTGCGGAAGCTTACGCAACTGTGACGATGCAGAATGTCTCAGTCAGGAGAGGGAATGGATAGTACGTGGATATTTTGGGAAAAAATGTAAATATGGCAAAATAAATGCCCCGTTCGAGGCGTTAACTACGTGAGCTCTGTTATATGTCATTAACTACCGATTTGTTGTTGATTGATGATTGGTTATGTCGTATATGTGGCTGAAGTTGACAGAATAAAATAATTATTGACATTTAAACTGATACACCATGCTATGACATTCGAAAAATATGCATGCAAGATTGATTATTGGCTGCTTTTAAGTTAAATTGGTTATAGAAAGAAACATAATTGATAAAAAATAGTATCCGTAGTGGGAAATTTGTTAATTAGTATTTATTGCATTGTGTTGTCTGTCGAATGGTTTAAACAAAAATTACTTTGCTATCGGAAGAAAATCGCGTAGACGGCAGACTGGTTAAAAGCAAAGAAGGAATATCTATATCATGCTCTAGACTTGTAGCAAAAAATGTTCGTGAATATTGGGATAAATTGGAGACAAATTGAAAAACTCAAAATCGGGCTGAGCAGGGATATCCTGCGAAGAAACGACAACCTGCAACAAAGATCTTGTAGGTGGCAACTGGCGTAGTCCTAGGTGGTTTGGACCCAGCAACAACAAAAAAGGTCTTACAGTATCCTAACAACTACTCGAAATATTTCTTGGCCTTAGCTATAACATGCTTTTTATGAGCGTTAAAAGACACCATCTCATCTATTCATACTTCACTTTAATTTGGCATTTCCTTCTCCAAAACGTGAAAGGGAAAAATCATTTCAACGACAACACACTGAGAAAGCTTATTAAGCTTAATTTTCGCTTTCAGTGAATGTCATTTGTTAAAAATAACAAAATCTTTATACTTTTGCCGACTTTTTTGTAAACGGTTTTGTCAAATGTGCGGTAATACAAAAACATTAAATATACTGTATGGTTCATGCTGTTCTCTAAACGATGGAAACACCTCGTGGAATTGAACTTTTTCGCTCGCCCACACGAAACCAAAAACCATGGAACAGAATGGAGAGGTAATTCCATTTGAAAGAGCTAATTCATATAACACCTCTGAAACACAGTTATCAATACGTTTTTATGTTTATGTGGCTGCGATGTTATCACAGAATGAAATTTCATTAAATTTACCATTTTATCGCTCCATAAATTACATAATCACCGACTAGCTTCCATTACGGCATCAGATAAAATGTGCAACCAGCATGATACCTCCATTGCCGGTTGTATGACATGCAAACAAGCTTTTAAAACCACGCGGTGAAAAAGAAAATAAAACGCTAATCAGTTCTTTAAACGAGATTTGCACCCCATTCACCATCCCCATTTGTCATCGATTCGAGTGCAAATACATAAAATTAGCTCAAATCATTTGCCAGCAGACGTGGTTCGGAAAGAGGTACGAGGCACTAATTTGCGACTTCCGCTGTTATGGATGGGATGTACAAAAAGCAGAAACACAATAATCGAAACCATTATCACGGCTGTCCGATTTGTGGTGGCTAGAGCAATTGCATAAATCATTTCGTTTAATTAGTTGCTACTATGATTTAAAATGTTATGAAAATAAGCAACCTAATTTTGGTCCGCCTGTCTGTCCGCCTACACTCCGTGTTTCCACACGCATTCCAATCAACAGCCAATTTGGTCATGTTGGTGCTGCTGGTCCTGCTGGTGGGATGTGATTCAAAACGGTTTTGCAGTCAAATATTTAGTACACCCCGGAGGCTTCGAGTTTTTCGCCAAGGCCAGTGCCAGCATAAATCGCATAAATTTACCTAATTGGTGCATACATGCCCGCAGCCGGTTGGACAATTCTGCACGATCGACATTTGAATGTTCGAGCGCTGTGAGGTAGGACCAATCGACACAAACGGTTTCAACGGCAACGCGGCCAAATTGAAGTTCCTTTGGATTGCAGTTGAATTATCCGAACATCTCTACACTAGCATGCTCTCCGAGGGCATCTTTGTCGGTGACTAATTTGCATTAAATAAATTGTATGGCATGCCGGGTGTTTCGCTCCAACTCGGTCCGGTTGTTAATTACTTCGGACCGAAAGTTTAACGATTAACGATTAGACAACTCGCGCCACCCGGGACGACTTTATGACGGTGGGTTGATGATTGCTGCTTGAACCAGAATACAACGCAAAACAGAAACTCAGAAGCTGTGAATGAAATGCGGGTTTGGGGTTTTTTTCCCCGACGTTCTCTTGAAAGGGGGAAAAATATATCATAAGTAATTAGTTCATATTTGATTTAATTAACTGATGATCAATATACCTGCAGGAAGTAAATTAGGAAACAATTTTAATTAAAATTGTTCCATTGTCGTTCAAAACGGACACAACGCTTGTAGAAAAAGGTAATGAAAAGCATTTAATACATAATGGAGACAAAGGACAAATTTAAAGCGTAAGTAATTTATGATCAACTTTGCCTTTCCTCTTCTTTTAGGATTAAGCACCTAGCTTGATAATTGTGAAGGAAAGTGGATTTGTGGCTACATTTCGGATAACTTAATAAAATTCAAAGTTAATTATCTTTTGATATCCTTTGTGTTAATTTATGGCTATTTCAGCAACTTACTAATGGTTATTAAGATGGCATTGTTGGAATAAAAATCTACGAAGCACTATCTCATACATATAGAACATGAATAGATATTTAAGTACTTTAAATCTACCTACATTATAAAATTAAAAAAAATGTTTGTAATTTTCACTATGCATAGTTATGCAAAATTCAAATTTTTGAAACTTCTTTTTCATTAAGTCATCACAACATTTCTTAAAAAATCTATTTTAGCACAGTTACAATTCCTTTCTACCTAATATCGACCTACAGACATTCAGGAAACAGTATTACCAGAATGTGTGACCTTCTAGTGAAGTCGAACTGATACGATAACCGTCCGTCAGGCATATCGTGCTTGGCCATGGTCCGGTAGTTGCATATATGTATGAAACGGTCATGTCTTTCGCTTGGGTTAGCCAAAGAAGCAATGTTGTTGCTTGTGAAGCGCTCAAAGGCAAAGGATGTTTTGCTAACTTGGCCACATGACCCGACAACCGATTGCAGGAAGGAAATAGTCCTTTCGGCACGTCCTCCTACATCCTGAGGCACTGCGTACAGAGTCGGTGCGCAAATATCAGCGCCATCTTTGGCTGCGGTTAGCTTATTAAGCTGCCATGTTTGTAGCACCGCTGCATCAGTTCGGGAAGATCGCCCAATGCACTCCAACCGTAACAGTCAATTGCTTGCGGGGTTGATCGATTTCCTGTGCACTACTACTGATGTTTGGTGCCAGTCAGGCCAGGGTGCCGTTTGGTGGTCAATAAAATGCCCAGAAGCTAAATCCATAAAATGCTAAACGTCATCAACAGACCACACTAGCGTTCGTGAGGTGGTGCTATGGTTGAAATCCATCGAGTCATGCTACGCTAGCATGACATTTCGTGTGTCTGTGAGCATGGTGAAGTGTAACTCTGAAATGAACATTTATGCTTTAAACCTTGACACAGTGTGTTGTTTGTTCAGGTTTGGAAATCTTAAGATAAGGATCGAAATTCGCTATTTGTTCATCATATCAGTATTGGTTTTATCATTACATTTGCAATATGCGCATACATATCTGCTGACATAGCAGGGGGAAAAAGGAAGCAATAAGATAATCAAATTGATTTACATTGCATTATGAATGATTATTTTTAACTACGTTGAATTTGCAGTGCTATGTCTGAAAACGTCCACATTTTTACAGTATATAAATCTGTGATTCAAAGAGCTAGAGAAAAAAATATGATATGATTCATTATAAACCTATCATAACATTTCAGATGCACTTTATTAAACATAACGTGCATCTTATGATTTAAATTATGTGAAATAGGTAAAATGGAGCGATAAACGAGTATAATTGTTTATTTTATTGATTTTATTTTATTTTGTATGTACATTGACAAATGTGTATTATATGAATAGCAGAGTTAACTCCAATAGCCTGCCCATTCTTTAATAATTACAGAAATACTTTAAAATGTAAAAATAATATTATTATTCAATTATACAACTAGGTTTTAAAAGGCATCACTACAAAATCAAGCTATTCTAAGATAATAGATAGAAATATCTACATAAATTGTAGCAAAAATCCCAGCAAGCACAAAGCTTTAAAGTCCGCCCGTACCACTATCCTTCAACTGCGGATACAAGTTCAACGAGAACCACTCCCTTGGCTGGTGTCAGTTTTCTGGAGACGTCACGTTCCAGATTAGAAAACAATTGTTTTCATAGTTTCACGTTACGGTTGACGGCACGTTAGCACCCTTTTTATCGTGAGCTTTTTTTTGTTTTCCTTTCACACCACATACCCACTCAAACACAATCACTTCCATCAGTTTTCGTTGTTTTCCGTTCCAATTCACGTTTCCACGTAAGATGACGGCCGAACGAAAAGAAAAACTACCCAAAGATGGCAGGAAGCATGCTTTCGAATACATTTTAGCTACAACTCCACCCCGATGTGGGCTCATGCAACAACATTGTCTTTGTAACATCTGCATCCGAATGTGGACGCCCTGGAGGTCCCGGGAGCACCTAAAATACATACACACTCCACATATACCGATAGCAAATACCATTTCGAAGACAAGCAAAACGAGCTTTTGAACCGACGCAGAACGTGTCAACGAGTACTCACAGTTTGAGGAGCCCTGCACAACTGAAAACTGATCGTTTTCCAGCCATTATGAGTCGATTTAAGAAAATGCGCACTGAATAGTAATGATTTTTCTTTCAATATGCACCCACACGATGGCACGCTCTCCGTTCCCGGCGTACGGCGGTTTTTCCTTCGCTTGCAGAAAGAATGGATTTTAAGCACACTTAAGGCTGAAGAGCTTTTTGACGCCCGGAGAATCCGTGCGTCCCCCAGATGTACGAGGACCGGTTTTATTTCTTCCCCCGAGTTCAGCTCAAGCTAGGGTGTTGCAGGAATTCTACAGAAAGTGCAGCACTATCATGACGCCCATGAAAACGGTCGTGAAGAAACCGGTTGCCCAGGCCATTCCCCGGAACTTATGCACCGGAATGAACACATGGAATACCGTGTGGCAGATGCGAACAACCGCTACCAGACGGAACAGGTTGACGGCGACGGTTACACTCGGGTTGGTGAACATGTACAGGAAGCTGATGATGAAGTACGGCAAAATATTTTCCATATCATTCAGATGGGCCCTGAAGGAATTAAAAAAGAGGGGGAAAAAAAGTAAAAAAAACAGCTCAAACATGTGCTCGATAAGCATTTTGAACGACTCGGCCACAAAACGGCAATGAAAGCACGCAGAAATATGGCAACGGAAATGTGTGTTGCATTTGGATTACAGCGCGTGGGAAAGGATGTATTGCAAAGGTTCGAAAAATCCCAACACTCGTAACCGCTATCTGACACATAAACCATATTCCATTCCGGATCGTCAACACTTGCCAGTAAGCCAACCCGGGCACCAGGCATAACTTCACCAGACATAGTTACATACCGTCGAACACGTTCCACATCCGGATCGTCATACTTAAGCTTGCCTCCCGGCGTAACGTCTTCCGGATTTGCAAAGACCTAAAACGAGCAGCCAGTCAGATGGTAAGTTTCACAAATCGGGGATTAACGCTCCGTCCTGACCAGAACCCGGAGAGCGTTTTAGAATTATGGTGTTTTGTGTGTGTGTGTGTGTTTTGTTTTTGTTACGGCCATTTCGTTACCTTTTTGGAGCCACGCTGCAGTCCAGTCAGCACCGACATGAGCAGCATCTTCAGCCCGAGTACGGCAACCCAGAACGCATAGGCTTGGAAAACGGCCGGTTCGACCTGCCCGAACACTTGCGACATGATGATTCCCGGTTTCAATAGAAGCAACTCGTGCAATCTGGCTCAAAGAACTGGCCCGTCTGTTAGGTAATGCTTATCGCACGGAAGGTGAAATAATACTAAGGGTCCGGGCAGCCCCGGTTTCAAGCAGGCTGACACACGGAATCCAGTTTCCCTTATCAGGGCATAGCGAGAGGCTTATCAGAAGAGTCTTGTGCTAAAGCGGTGACTGGCAGATAATGGCCGGCAGGCAAGTGTGCTATATACAGGTAAGGTAATGAATTTATGCGCATACGTTAAGGTGAGAAAAATAATCACAATTAATGCGACCGTGTATGTGTGTGAGTGCGATGTGATGTCAGATTTATTACGGTATGGTTTTTGTGGTGAATTAGGGAGCCGCGGACAGCACATTACTTTGATGTGGAACTTATTATCATAATTTCATTCAGATGTGTTTGTTTTTATTCCAAAGCTGATGGAATGATTATAATAAATATTTTAAGTTGCCGCTTATTTTAGCTTTGTTTCATTAAGTCAACATGAATAAATTGATATTTTTTTTAATATTTATCGTATAAACGTAGTTTCTATAAGTTAATCTATAGAAAAGATTAAGGCTTTTCATCTCATCAAAATTTCAGGGGACCAGATCATTGCTACCATCTTATTCTTCTTCTTTTGGCGTAAAAAACCTACTGGGTCATTCCTATTATTTTTGGCTTATAAGACTTATCAGTACCACTTAGTTGGATATAAAGTCCTCAGTACGGGAAATGGTCCTGATGGGATTCGAGCCCTGGTTATCCTCGGCCACCGGAACTCCACATTGCTATCACCTCTCATCTTAATATCACAACCACAACTATACGAGCAGATTTACTAACATCACAACCGTAATTCTGTGTTTACGAGTATCGCTAACGCTCATTTCCTAAGTATTCATCTACATATCTGTTTTGTTGTTCCTTCTGTTAAGGCGGTCTAATGAAACGCAATAGATTTTGTCTGTAATAATCACACATTCGCTACCATCACCGTAGCATGGCACAATAGTGGCTCCTAAAATGTCACGATGAGATTGCAGTTCTCCAGCGTGAATAAAAGACCTCTTTCCACTTGTGTAGCACTCGAAAGCGTCCAAGTAACAAATAATCATCCTTACTCACCCTCACAGCTCACCAGCGCCATGAGCAAAGCTTCACTCACTATCAACAACATAAAACCTCATCACTATTACCGTTGCGGGGCGCGTTAAGAGTGGACTCCAGTCGTAATAAATTCGAACCCAACAGTATTCAAATTTGGTTCCATCTGAAGGATGTAAAATTTGGACAAGTGCCTTCGGATGTCGGCGACGTTCCGACTGTCAGCGTTTAGTTGTGGGAGATGATCCCTACTTGCTTCGGTCACCTCAAAAGACACCACGAAACGATGACCGTCCAGGAGGATGACCCGGTTATAATGCCGGTGGTTTAAGTTTTATCATGCACCTACACTTTAACCCCAGCCACCAAGTCGGGTCACGGAGAGTATCATCATAATTTATGCCATTTGTTCACTTTTGTGATCTGTGACGATCCGCTGGGCACTAACCGTGAGCAACTGCGGTGCACCTTTGGTGGTGTAAAAATATGATATCAAAATAAAAGCACGAACGGAGAAGTTGAGCTGAAAAATATGTACAAACTTCTCGCCAGTTTTTTTTTATCAAAGATGGAACAGACGACGACTGCAGCACATTTCGTTTCCAATGGGTGGGAAGCTCCTGTCCACTGTTGGTTTGCACTCAGCCCAAAGCGGCCTGCGATGGTCGTGAGTGGGTTCGTAAAAGTTAATCCAAAACTCAAGCAAACCACGATGACGACGGCATGAGGAGTGCATGAAAAAATAAGATACCACAGCATATTAAAATTCTGCAATTTGAAATTCAACACTAAAGGCTTCGGGAAGGCGAACCGGCTGGGAATGGGAAAACCGGTGGACAACAGGTTCAGAAGAAAGGACGGCAAAATTTAGGGATGAAAAATGAATTCCAAAAAAAAAAAAACGCACTGAGCCGGATAGTGGCAACAAAGCGTGCGCGAAAACGGGATGGTATGAAACGAATTATGTGTACGGTACGGGAAAACAGCCACAAGCACGCGATGGTCACGTGGAGGGGTATTGGGAAGGTACGAAAAGTTATTATCACCAGCTTGGGCCAGATTGCAGACGGTGTGCATTGGCCTTGTGTTCGAGTTTGTGGCGTTCAGATGATTTGCCGTAGAAAAAGGACGCCACCATGTTCGAGTGGCCAAGTTGGCGGCCAAAACCGAAAACCAAAACCCAACACGATCCTTCGGGATAGAAAGGAAAATGCCGGACGATGGCTCGGGGTAGCATAATCTCGTTTTAAAAGGTCGCTTCGCCTTTAGTGGGTGTTTTTATTTCATTACCTTTTCTCACACTCCTCCCGCCGGCGTACAGCTTTCTCTCGCTTCGGCCTGTGACAGGCTTTTTTCTACGTGGCGTTGAATTTCAGTACGTTTTCTCGCTTGTCACTTTGCTTAGCTACACGGCTGCAGTTCGATATATGCACACCATCCCTCGGCACATTGAAACCCTAGGCCAATGATCGCTAAAGCTTTTCCGTGTACAGTGGATGACAAAAATAAAGCAAACCGCGACCAACATGCTCCTTTCCGTCGGATAATGGGACGCTGTGAAAAAGTGTCGCACCCGAAATGTGAAGCGTACGTTTATTTTTTCCTTCCACAATATAATTCCCCGAAACGTTTGTTGGTTTTTAATATGGCAAATAATAAGAGGGCTAGTGAGAAGCTGCCGGATTCACGTGAGATTCGAGCGACTGATTATACATATTTACCCGATGGCAAGCTTGGCTTTCACGATTTGTCACAATATAGAGAAAGCAGAGAGCTTCGTGGAGTGGGAGTGGGAAAGGAAAGGAATTATAAATTTGCATTTTATATTACTCGCGCTTGTTTACCTTCATTGTTTGAGTACTTTTGAATATTCAATATCGATTTACTTTCCCGTCCTTGCAAAATGTGAATAAAATGGGCTTACGAATCCATGCTAAACTATCGATAGAAAAATAGTGTATGCTACATAATTTTATATAATAGATTTCATTTGTTATAATAATAATCATTATTTTAAATGAGATTGCTCCCTCCCATACACTAAACCATCGTAAACAATGCGATAACGTATTCACGGACACGGCGTAATATTGTCCTTTTACATAATAACCATTTTATTAGCATGCACAGCACAGATTATGATTCCCTCTCCACTTCACACGCTGTGAGATAATAATTTCACGCTTTCCGTAAAGACTTCCTCCCGGGCGGATTCATTCCGAAGAAAAGCAATCAATCAATCATTTAATTGCTTTCCCGCGCTCCGGACGCACTGTCTGCGCATAGAGACATTTTCCGTGCCAATCCCGTGGTGACATTTCCGATTTGCGTCAGTCAGCCAGCGGTATGTGCCGGAAGCATCCCGCTGTGCTAACGACACTGCAATCGGAATCGAAAGCACGGCTCGTCAAGACAACACACACTCGAGGCGAGGAACACGCAAACTGTCCGCAAAACATATTTCCTGTTTCCGGCATTGCTATCGGCGGATATGCGCCCGGAGGATTCGTTCACCAATCCGAACGACTTGATTATGTCTTAACGCACGACAGATCACAAAACCGGCCATTAAAAGTCATCGAACTGCACCGCCGTGCGGCCGAAAGCTCGCTAAGAATGGTTGTGTCGACCATCAGCACGGTGTGTTGGGTGGTGGTACATCTTCTAATCGAGATTCTAATCGAGCTCCGTTTAAAAGGAATTAGCGATGATGTGCGTTGAAGCTGGTGCTCAAGGTTTTGTGCTGTTTCATCCACGGGAAGATGTACAGGATAGGGACGGGCATCGGGCAGGCTCTACCGATGGCTCAACGATCGTGCCGAGTCACGCTCATCGCTTTTAGTCTGTGGGTTCGAGTGCTTTTCCAAGGACGTCGGGATGGAAAAGGATTGCACCATGAAAATGTTAAGCATTCGCCGAAAGAAGTTCCCACTTATGCTGCCCGTGCCGCTCTCGTTGTTGTTGATGATGATGATGATGAGGATAATGAATGAGTAAACATTGAACAGCAATCAAGAGTCGATCGGTTCCATTTTCCCCATGCTCTCGGACACGGCCGTCTTCCGTTTCATTCAAACTCCATTACTCTCTGGAGGGGCAGGAAAGATAGTTCAAACGATGGTGATGTGCTAACCGGGAGGTTCGGTTAATGTCGTCGGTATATCTAGGTTGCCTGCTGGCAACGGAAGAACATTGTTGAGTCATTTCGAGACCCAAGGCTCTCCGGATAGCACTAGAAGTGAATTGATGCAGACTCGCCCGTGCGAAGCCGCATAATTTTAGCAATCTCGGCTTCTCCTCAGAAAAACACACAAGCACGGTCGTTCAGCAAACTGAAGTAGCAAACTATCGGTGGTTCGCTTTAACAAAAATCTCACACCCGAACAATACCCGGAAAAGGCACGGTTCGTTCTTACTGGTGAACGGGACCTGGTCCTCGGTGGATTTGTGAAACGCTTTCGCGTGCCACTCCTTGGGGAACTCTCCGCTGGTGGTCGTGAGATAATTAGGGAGGAAAATTCCAATTTACTGAGCTCGAAGGAATGCTGGCAATTTTTATCCTACAACGCTTTTACTCGTGGTGCCTTCATTCCGTAAAGTGCAAACGACGGAGTATGGCCACGGGAGAAACGGGTACGAAAGGTTAAGTTTATCCTTCTGGTGCGTTCGAGCAGCAATCGAAGAAATGGCAAGCTGGAAGCCATTTCGCTTTTATTGGCAATCTTTGCTATGCTGCTGAGGATACCCGCATTTCGGAGCGTTTCTGTGATGGTTCACTGATGCCCCGTTCTGTACGTTCATTCTTCTCGAGCTGCTGTTGCTTTTAGGCGGCTACTATCCCGGTATGCTGATTTGTACGTTGCACGCTTCTTTTATGATCCGAGCATTGATACTGCCGCCACTGCCGGGCGCTGCTGGGGAAATTCTGTCCCTACACTCCCTCTTTGCAAAAAACATGAGAAAATTAGCTCGGTTTCGAATATTTTCCTTCAGCTTCATTCCAAATGCGAATGCTACTTCTAAATAGCTTTGTGTTGCTTTAGGGGAAAGTATCGATTTTCACATTTGCTAACAGTTGTCATTATCTAGCAGTCGAATTCTGAAGATGCGCTCTGGATCCCACTAATGCGCCAGAGGAATTCCGAGGCCTTGAGAGAAATGTCAATTAATGAAGCAATTTTTAACTTGCGGAATTGCAGATTAAAACTAGATGCTGCCACAGTTCAATTGGCAATGAGCTAATTATGTTTGAAATATTTGAATATTATATAGGGAACCAAAACGAGTGTTTCTAATTTTAACTCAATAATAAATTTGGATGAAAATGAAATAATCAAGATCAATTTACGCTGGCAGGTTTAAGAAATGTTGCATATTTGGTCATAATTCAGACTAATGATTAAACTAAAAAATAATTCTTTTTTTTTTAAGTTTTTTCTTTAAATCTGAAATAACAATTTTATGTTTAAATCAGACTCCTGCACTATTGATTGTCGATAATAATCAACATTTAGTTAGTATTTGTTACAAATTTTGCGGACTCGAAAGATGAAAAGAAATAAAAAAAAATCAAATAGTAAACCACCGGTGTGCCGGAAATAAGAAACACGCTGGAATTAACCGGCACCATTAAACGGCAGATAGCGAATCTATGACATCATTGAAACAAAAAATTGAATCTTAGAAGTGCTCGTGCAACGGAAAGAGCACATTAATTGAGCCCGGCGGTTGGATAAGACGCATCCGTGACCAAAGATGATCAGTAAGAACGTGCTAATGAGGCGATTATCTGTGAAAATCTCGGCCTCATGGCATGATACCTAGATTTCTATACCTACGAGCCAACTTGCTGTACTTGGAGGAATATTGCATTTTGCCAAATGCTTCCTACGTTCCATAGCATCGCGAGGAAGTGAACATTATTTCCAGAGAATCATTTTTAGACCCTAAGATAAACATGGATCTGATACAATAGTGGGTAGGAGACGTTGCTTGGCAATGCAGATTATGCGTATTTTCATTGCTCTTGTAATTATGCAATTAGGCGAAGCTTATTTACACTTTGCGGTTTAATTAATGCTGTTACGTTCGCATGCCGTCATTTGCATCAGTGATCGGCTATGAAAGCTATTATTGATACAAATGATGCTTTCCTTTTTCTCCGAAAAATCAATACTTCATTCAATTGGTTTGTACAGCAATATTATGTTACCCCAAAACATAAGCATGATCGTCGATAATACCAGTTCCATGAATAGAATATTGATTTCAAAAATTAATTATTCTGGAAATTTAGTTAAAAATATCTATAATAAAGTTACAGAAAATTATACATCGCTTGTTCAATTTACAGTATGAATAGTTTGGAATCTATTATGATTTATGGAAATTTTCTAAAACTTTGTTTGATGTTTCCAACAAATCCTTAAATTGAGAAAACAAATCCAGTTTTTAATATGCAACTTAATAACAAAGCTGAGCGAACATTTACAATGTTTAAGAAGATTTTTATTACACCAAGACCAACATGTAATTAAGAACACACAGTTCTAGAATATCACCAGCCTATGGATGAAGGCCTTTTCCATCTTCAAAATATGTACAAGCTTTTACGAGAACAAAGCATTCGAGGAAATATCGCCCTGCTGTGGAACAGATTAGTTTTAGCATTTCTTCTGCAGTTCTGGCAAAACCACAAACCCAATAATCATCTTAAAACAACTTCATTCCTACGAACGCTTGCGCTTTCGTGAGCAAACAGCTCGAACAGTCTACGCTGAAACAAAGTAAGCTAGCTGCAAAAGACTTTCTACTTCGTCGCTTAATCTAAAATACGTCTTTCGAAAACTTGCCCTTTTCCCAGTTTCCTTGGCATATTATCAGCAGCTGTCAGGTGCACAAAAGCTCCATCTGATTACTAAGAGAGGCAGTGCTAGCGAGAAAGAAAGGTAGAAAATGTAGCCTTCCAGCTAGCCACTTGCTAAAACAAGACTGCCTCGAATTATGGAATGTAGTTTGGTGCCTTGCTAGCACAAGGGACTTTTCTAGAAGGTACCTCTTCTAAACCAACACCTTACTCAGACCATTTTAGTGATGATACGATTAAAGGCATCAGACGATTCGTACGTTTGCATCGAACATTGTACCTTGGAGCATAATCAAACAGATCCCTGGCGATGGCACAATAACGTCAATAGTTTCCTTTGCCTTAGAGTTGTCGGCGCGTATGTAGCAACAGCTAAACCCATTACAGGTTGTTGCTTGCGTTCAAAATGTGTTGGACAACCCCCAAAAGGAGTCACACTGGCTCAGTCACACAAAATTAAATTTTGCTTTTTATAAGTGTGCTCAATATGTGATGCAGAAAACCTTCTTATTTATGTACGCAAATCTTTAGCTGCACGGTTGTTCTATAATATGATCGTAGCAGCTCAATATGTCTAAAAAAAACTTCCCATAACTTCTTGATTTTGTAAGATTTAATGATAGTTTAAGTCCACACACGATCAAACAAAATAAGTAATAGATCAGCTCTAGGTTCTTATTTAAAAAAATCAAGAATCACTAAAAAATTGTAAAGAATAGCTAAACTTTAAATGCAAAACATAATCATTTTTTACCTCTTACCGGTCGCAAACAGATACTTTGATGCAGAACATTTTCTATTGAAAACTCTTTTCCCTTTTTCTTGTTCCTCCGGTCACTCGTTAAGTTACCTGGTTTGCTCCAAACACACTCATTATACACACTCGCCCTAAGTCGATCACTCGAGAAAATTATGGTTGGGTCTTTTGTGAATGTGTTTTACTGCGCCCTCTACCGGAACACCGGTATGAAACTGCCTTATGCAGAAAACCCCGGAAGGTGGGCGACTGCTCTCATGATAGTTTTGCTTGTGCATTTGGTACCTTTTGGTTTGGTTGTTGTTTTTTGCAGTTCCGACGTTTCGTCTTCATGTGACGATGGCTGCGGTTTTCACGTCACCGAACACAAGTGCTCGTTTGCCAAAGGTTTGCCGGAGAAAGATCCCGAGGGAGTGTTGGGTTGGTTTCCCTTTGCGTTCATGCATTCAAAGTGCTAGTCAGGCAGCTTTCCTTATGAGTTTGTCCTGCTGCATTAGGTGGTTTCTACTGGCATCAAAAAAACACATACTCATTTACAAAGCAAGGTTCTTGAAGGAAGCGTTTGCACGAGCAGAGATTTAGCTTGGGTGCGCCTCTTCGGGCAGGATACTGTCGGGGCGACTTGTTTAGACATTAAAGCTCGTTTGGCACGTTTGGTTGCATCGTGACCGCATCGAAGAAAGCATCTTCATTCGCCCCTTCTGATGTGCTGCCCGCAGTGCACACATTGTTAATTACATACCATATCAAGCAAATTAAAACTAACGACCATTATACACGCTGTGCAACGATAAGCGAAGCATCGCATGTGTGTGCTAGTTCGCTTAACTGAAAAGTAGAACCACATTCGAAAAGGAAATGACAACGGTGCTCGTAAGAAAGCTGTACCTAACTTTTGTATCCGGTTATTAAATTCATTAATTTAATGTTTCTGGTGGAAAATTATTTTCAGCCCGATGGGTAGAATTGTTATCACTGAACGTTTATATAAATTATAATGTTACCGAAAGTAAAACAAAAAAAATATTGATTTACCAAAAAAAAACATTTCGAAAACATGTTACATGCTTTCTATTTATGCACCTTCAAGCTGATTGGATATATGTCTTGTAAGAAAAGGAAAATAGCGACTCGAGGGTTAAGTCGTTAGCGGAACCGGTCACACACGTCAAACTCGCTTTTAATACCCATCTACCGTTCCCCGATACACAGGTCTGATTATCCAGTCAAAGACCTCTCGAGGTTAAGCACCATAGACGAGGAAGATGGAAAAGAAAATTATACTAAAAGTAGCAGTTGAATTAGTTTTTTTAATTTCAAAAGTGGTGCTAACAAAAATCCACAAATACAAAGTGAAAATCAACAACCCGCTCTTCCTTAGTATCATCATAGCAGTAGTGCATCAGTATCATTAATTCTCTAACGCACTTTTGAAATTGCCAAAGCTCCAAGTATCAATAATCGATACTAGTTTACTACTTCTCTCCACTACTATTGAGCCGCAGCTCAAGATCTTTCCAGTGTCACTGGATCACAAAGCTGTGTTCAAAGTGCTGTGCTCCATCACTACAAGAAGATAATCACAAGCGTTTCTTCTTATTGAAATCTACACACGCATAGACTCTTAGTTATTTTTATCTTCTGCTTATATACAGAAAATGAAAAGACCAGCAACATCCAATATGAGGCTCATTGCAAGCGATTCAGCGTTGAACCTTCTCCCTCAAAAGCGGAATTTTATCCACCAACTTATCACTTCCACCAAACTTTCAGTACAACTCACAAATATTAAATCAGAGCGACTATCAAAGTATAGAAAATAGAAAAAATGATAAATTATAAAACGTGAATACATAACAAAAGAATTTATTTCTCACACAAAACCGCTAAATTGTACTTTTTTCCTAACTTTAATTAAAGCTGATACCCCAGCAAAGGTAGCCTGCAACAACAAATATATACGAAAGGTTAGTAGGGTGATATAATCTTGAAGCAATTAGGAAACGATGTTTTCACACCTGACATGAAATTGCAACCGTGCCACCTTGAAACTTCCTTGCCTCATTGGCTACTCGTCATACGACCCTCCGCAAACGTTGCAGTTCGCACATCGTTACAACTTCAAGTGTCCGAATGCAGGACACAGACAAAAGTGTGGGCAAAAGTGTAGGATATTCTTTGTTCTCTTTTGCGTGCTCATACACATACATTTGCAATTGTTCTGTGCAGCAGTGAATTTTCCCGCACAGCATAGCATCCGATGACTCGTTCGGGAGGTAGGGCGATGCTGCATTAATTCGTTTTTCCTCATATCTTATTTTTCATCTTTCGGTACAATTGAGATACCTGAAGCACGTAGAATAAGGGCTCAGGAAACAATGGAAGATTATTTCGTGCGTTGTACTACCGCATTGTGTACAGTCAAAAGGTGTGCTAATAATTGCTTTACGTGTGCAAGTCGTATTAGTCGCTGATAGGCATCAAATGAGGACACGATAACCAGCAGACAAATTAAGTTTACAGTTTACGTTTATCTTATTACAATTCGAGAAAATAAGAAGCAGTTTTTGTATAAAATCCAAAACATTTTTGTATGCAGCTTCATTTAGCTTCATCTCTTAAAGTTGGTAGAGCTAGATGAAAAACATGATACGCTAAATAGCTCTTTGACCAACTAAATTTTTGAAACAGATTATTGTATTGCAAAAATAAATTGCACAATATTTAAACAAAGTTAGCTCACATTTCCTGTGGTATATATTAAGATTATACACTGTTTCACAACTCTACAAACAATCTCTTAAATCCAGATATGAAAAGTTGAAATCGGCGCACAAACAAACAAAATGAACGAAAAGAAGAGTATAAGAATTTTAAGTGAACCATCAAGTCACGTACCTGCTGCCAGCAGCAACCACAGGATGGGAAGCCGTAAATCCATTACGCTCGGAAGTGTGCCCATGGTCGGCAGTAAGGGTGGTCCCTTCTCCACTCGATCCACCCCGTATACTTGGTGGCGCTTACCAAAGGTCGAGAATGATTTTTGGTCGGTTTCCGGGTTAGTGTTTCGTACACTCGCTTGCACAGTGGTGGCCTTCGTTTCACATTTACACACACACACGCATACACTCACTTTTAGGTTTGGAGGTTCCAGCAGGCTGACCCCATGTACCGATGCACTCACGTTCTTCACTCGTTGCAAATCTGTTTCACTACACTTTTTTCAACCATGTTTTTTGTATGATTCCGCAAACCACCTAGCGGTAGGTTGTTAAATCGTTTTGATGGCGAGAAACGAGAGATTAGGGGGAAAAAGTTAAAAAAGCAGCTCTGACGTGCACAGGCATAAAGCCGTCCTGTTGCATAGGGAATGTATCGGGGAAGAAGGTCTTAAAGGATAACCGTTTGCATCCCAGACTGAAGTGCCTTGAGAGTTGATGGGACGGTAGTTTACGCTTGAAGTGTTTCACTTTGGATTCCGAAAAAACATACATACACACACAAATAACATTCAGGACTTGAGCAAAGCGAAACCCGCAATGGCCGGCCGAGGTGGATGGAAACTCACAAATTTTACCACAAATAGATCCCGGAAGCTGCAGGTAGGGTTAGCCAGAACCGATCCATTATATGCAAGGTGAGAGAACGCAACCAGAACCACCATAACCGGATCCAGTTTAACGCCGGCGAATGGAAAGCCAGGAACATATCCTGTTAGCTTGTTGGCTTGATTGTATAGCCAGGTTCTGTTGCTGCATCGTTTTTCCTAACATCATCGGTGCATCGAAGTGTTATGGTGTTGATGTTTTTGTTTGCGTTTCCTTCGAAGCTGGCGCTCCATTGGGAAGATGTCGTTTTTCTGGTAAACCAACCCTAATCATTACGTTTTTCTTTCCAGCTTTCTGTTGCAAATCGAACTCTGTGACGTTAGAGCAATGCATACGGTGGTGACAGTTGTGTCTGCCATTTTGACTATGTTTTTAACATTTGTTCCCTTGTTTAGCCCAAATATGATTTTTTCCTCAAAAAGTAGCACAACTGAAATCGATGGAAAGCTTTCTTTCCCTCTTTTACAAGCTTCTCAGCTTATATCCACACTCATACACAATTAAACAAAACATAGGGAGTATTCTGTGTCTTTTTGCCGCAGCAATAGAACGCTTTTTGTTGAAACATTTTAATTTGTTTGCACACTCCCGGTACTCATTTTTGTCTTCGCAAAGCTACTTCTACCTGTCCATAGAGTACCGTCCCTGTACCTGTACCCCGGAAGAAGTAAATCTGAGGTATAATGGTTGAACCAGATCCTGCCAAAAACTTCCACAGAGCTTATCGCAAATAAAAGGTACAAAAACATACCAGAATACCGTCGAATGGTTGCGGTTTTTGAATGTTTGTGTGTGTACGTATAATCGTCCACCAAATAGCTGCATTGTTTGACCCTTACCAATGTTCGTCTCTTGCACAGTAGAGTGGGATATTTTTTTATACTTTGTTAACGGTTGTGTCCGCATGGTATGGAAAATTATTCTTCTTTACTTTTATTTTGTTATACTTTCAGAATTTGCTTTTTTGTTGTGCATCCGTAGAACCATTGCAGTAAGGTTCTCTCGATTTGTGTAGCTTCTCTACACTTCTCTTTAATCCTGAAAAGAGAAAAAGTGAAGAAATTAGACATTTAGCAATATGTTGTCTTCAGTTTTGTTAAACTCTGTGGATTAGGAATAGTGTTAGGTGAAAATTAAAATCAAATTAAATTCTAATAAAGTTTCGTGCCATTTTAAATAACAAAATGATATGTAATTAGTACAACCCCATATGGGGCTCGATGGTGATAACAAAATCCCATCCGGACTGTTCCTAGTACACATGATCGGCTACGTGGTATAAATTATACTAATACAGACTTGTTGTTCTACAAAAAAAATACAAAAAAAAACAAGCAAATGCATCAATTCAAAGAAAATATAAAGAACTAGAAACTAAAGTTATTTCAAATAAACAAATCAAAATTAATCTTCAAACTGATTTAATAGAGCTGACTCTAGTATGACGATTCAGGATTTTAAATATATTTAAAAATCTCTACATATTTATTAACCTTGTTTTATTTACTCATTAATTCCCTAAAAAATTATTACATCTTTACAGATCCGAGAATCTTTTAAAACCTGACTAATGGTTTCAATGTTTTATCTCTTAAATGATAAACCTGAAAAACATTAAGTATAAAACTGGTATAAAACATGAAGAAAAATAAGAACAATCACCATGTTGAAGAATTACTGTTTTGTGGAATATGCGCAAAAACTTTTATTAATATAAAGCTACTGGTGGGTGATTTGCTCACCACTGTTCAAGCTTAGAGTCTGTTTCCTTAAAGCATGTAAAAGAAATCAGAACCGAAAGATCAATGTCTTTAATTTGAAGCTATGAAATTATCTTCCGCGTAAGCTTGTTCCTGTCGAGCCCTTTAATAATTCGCATCCAACAAAAGCTTCTTTCATTCTCCGCTTATTCCACTCGCTCTAGTGGAATGCATGTGCCTTTGATGAATCCTACAGCGTACCCTCACCCCGTGATAAGTGGCCGAGAATAATTCATGTTTGAAATTGGGAAATTTTCGCCAGCCGAAACCCGGGTCCCAGAAAACTTCTTCACATACCTACAGCACCAGTGCTAACCGTGGCTTGGATGAAATGTTTCACCACACCCGCACCCGAATCAGGTTCCAACGATGAGGTGCGACGGTTTCGCTTACATATAAAAATCACTTGCTGTACACGATTTCTTACACGAGAAAATTGCTCGTTTTGATTATTCATTCCTTGCCTGCTTCCTTCCCCATGACACGATGCCATGGTGCAGGAAGATGAAACGCTGGTATGATCCTTTGGTGACAGTGAAGAAGATTTCGCCATACTAGCGGGCTTATTATTCTGTGTCGGGGTGATATACAGTGACGGGTGGAAAGTATAAGCCCATCTGGTATGTTTTCCAAACTTCGACTACTTAAAATTTGCCCTCGCTAGCGTTTTACTGCACATAAAAGCACTTTCGCTTGTGACGAGACTGCAGGCTAAAGTCAATGGAGATTATTAAACACTGAAACTTTTTTTTTTTCTACACCAAAAGTAACGTAACCTTCACTGTACGCTTAATAGACATCCAACCCCGGTGCGCGTGTGCGTGATCGCTTGTCAAAACGTTATCCACGAACCCGTCGCCATGCCCATGGCTTGGGAAATATATTCTAATCTCTTATGCGGCACAATTCAGCAACAATTTAATGAATGCCTGACATCGAGCCTGCCACAGCCCGGACGTGCTTTGCATGATGATGGAGTTGGGAGGGGGGAGGGGGGGCACGGAGTAGAGCTGCTGGCGGGAAATAAAAGTCAAGAAAATGTACCCATATGCAAACGAACCGCCCGGAACGCTGAACCGGATAGGATGTCAGCTCGTGAAGATGGTATGATGAAGAAAGGTTGTACTTAGTATTCAACTGAATGCTGGCTTTGGATCGGTTGTGCCGCTGCTCAAAAGGATTGCCCAGCGTATTCTTCGCCGTGGCAATGAAACATTCAAGCGAACCAAATTGAAGCAACAGACCGCGTGATTTTGTTTCACGTTCTGCCATTTATCTTCCGCATGGCAGGAACGAAGTTTAAAAATAAACGCCAACAGGTTGCGGATCTAACGATGGTACAGCGCATAAGAAAGATTGGAGCACTGAGCAAAAGTTTTTCCGTTACCCAAACAAACGGAAACCCAACGCACATCCTGGCAGGGTTATGTGTGAAAAGTTTTATCCCACTACCGATCCACTCCCACGCTAAGCTGGTGAGTCCTGCCATGCTATGCTGCGAGGTGGAAAATCTGTCACAAACTTCACTTTAACAAACTCAATCAAAACATGGAAGAATAATTTGCTTCGCCCGCGTAAAACGAAATCATGTTTGACAGCAAAGCGTACTGAACAGCGTAGGAGAGAGGAAAGAAGGGCGATATGTCTGTGGGTGGCGGGTGACCATACTTTACTGTCCGCGTATGCGTGTGCGCGTGTTTTGAAAGGAAGCTTTTAATTGAATGTTTGCTCAAGTGTCACATTAAACGGTATACGCTTGGGGAAATATGGCGTAGAGAGTATTCTTCAAAGCATTTCATGTGAAACATGATTCAATGTCTGGAAAGTTGCTGAGTCATGCTGGAGGGTTTGACAAACCCTAGAGAAGAGAAAGTAAACTTAAATTTTAACATTTTATCCATGGTGCGAACCGAAACGAACGAATATTATGAGAACAAATATTCTACACTAATCCAAAATCACAATTTGAAATTTAACAAAAGTATAAATAGTTTGCAAAATGTTGTTACAAACATATTTGAAAAAATCACCTGGAACCATATATTTAAATTCTCCATGTAATGGCGCTTCCGTGAAATTGTGGTCTTTCACACTACAAAGCCAATATCAAAATCCCTCCCGAACTGTTTGTATGAAGCAAGAACTGGCTAATCAGTTATGTTGCATTAACAACTATAGAAGGCCTGAAATTACAGGGATTATTTAGAAGGCTTAAATGTCAAGAAGACACTCTCAAGACTATAAAGAAACATAAAAAAATCATAGAAACAAAAACGTTTATCAATGCTTAAAATTAGTCATGAATATGAATATAGTATTTTTGTAAGGCCTGGATTCTGTAAGGTCCAAAAATTTAAACATTATCTGATTTAGTTGATTTTGTTGTATTTTTCCCCCTTACCAGTAAACGATCTCTTTCAAGTTACCTTAATATTTTATATTTGGCAATAGTTTATTGTTTGCTCAATTGAAACATATTTCATCCATTGATATCCATGATTCAATGCAACAGAAATCGTCCATCAGTATCGATCAGCGCCGAACAATATCACCCAAGACGAAGCAGGCAATCAGCGAAACATGCTCTGTAAGCATGGAACCATGCCATGATTGTAAAACATTTGCTGATTATCTTCCCGTCATAGCTGATGCAAAAACCGAGCTGGAGAAAAGCTTGACTCGATATTATCCTTTTCTTCTTTCGTCTTGTTGGCCCAAAATGACTAACAACCGTGCTGGATGCTGTAACGATGCAAAAAGTGAACAAGACTATGGATAAAAGCCAGAGCTGGCATCAAAGAATACCAGATTGCCTTGAAAACAGTAGTGGTGCGGTTCTCCTTAGCGTGCTACAGACACTGGGGTAGATGATGGTAACCACTCTTCAATGATTTTCGAATGGCATTACGATGCACAAAATACACCCCATCATAAGTGCACAGGCGTTCCTCCTTTCCAGCCAGTTTCTCTCCAGCGGTACCCATCCGATGATTGTGAAAAATATGGCGCAGAAAATCCATCCAACATTGTCGATGGTATGAAGAAGCAAGAAGAAACAAACTAACAAAGAAACGACCCAAGCGTTCCTGTTGGTTGAGGTTATTCCTCTTTTTTTCCTTTTGATACAAAAACGAAAACTTCTGGTCACGGTCCAACGAAGGAAAAGAAAGAAAAGTACCAACACCCCGAACGGGCGATGGTAGCGTATCGGTGCGAAGAAACCAACCAACGAACTTTCCGCCCTGGAAACTTCATGGCGAACGGAAACTTCGCCGAAAGAAAACGATCCGGCCATCTTCATCTAGGCAGCTTAGAATAAACCCCAAGCTTGATTGTGAAGAAAAGCGTACGGAAAATTGCCGCACCGGAAAGGCAGCGGGTCTGTTATCTTTTCGCACAAACTCCAAGCAATATCCGATGCCTGTTTCTCGGCACTGAATCCCTGATGCACTGGGAACCCTCTACGTGTTCTTCACCATTCGCATCCCATTGCTGAAAACCGTCATGGATACATATACACGCTCTACGCTAGGCGCATCAGGCACAAGTATTCAAGCGTGCGAAATCAAGTGAATCATATATGCCGACAAGGATGTTGATATTTTGGTGTTGCTGTTTGCTGCAAAAAAGCGTGGTGTGAAGACGAAATCAAGATGCTTTCCTTGTAGAGCTTAAAAATGCCATTTTTCAAACGACTCGTGTGGTTCCAAGATACGTTTACACTACCCTACTGGATGATATGTGAGTTAGCACACAAAGTACCTCCCAGTAACATATCCAGAACGTCGACAAAGGGCACACGTTTTCGGGAAGCATGATGGCAGTGTATTTCTGGGACACAAAAAAAAACAGCTAGTGCTTTTCCGTTACACCTATACTGCCGATTTCGTCGAATTGAATATTGGATCCGAATGCGATAACGAAAACCGATGGAGCCGCCTAGTGGATAATGGAGACGCCTGGTGTTGATTGTTGCTTGAAAAAAAAAGCTCGCATTAGCATGGCATAGAAAAAGTTGCCTTACGTCCTCAATAATACGAGGAAGCGTATATAAGGACACATTGTAGGCAACAGCCTCTAGCAAAATGCGTTAGGTTAACGATAATTTGTTGAGAAGGAATTGGCAAAGCAAAACAAGTTAACGCATGTGCTGGGAGCTTTACTTGGGGACGAGCTGCTTCACGCATGAAATCTTATCAAGGCACAGATCCTGCTGCGTTTTTTCGATCAACTTTGGTTGCTAAATATACCTGTTCGTATGGTGTACATAATTCAGATGAATCTGCACATGAAGGACTGAGGCGAACTGCGCAATTGCTTGTTTCATGGAATCATTATTTTTCAAATCATGTTCTAATCAACATGAACGATAGTGGCATAAAATCAAACCTTCCATTTTGACTACATGAACTACATGTTATAGTGACAATCGGTAATTAAATCAACATTAAGTATGCTATTGAATTGAATTGAATTGTATTGAATATTCTTAATTATAAATTGCAGCACATCCAACAAGGGCTTGACCAGAAGTTCATTCAAAATTCAAAAACTTTTTTGTTTCACGATTGCTTATTGAATATCCTAATAATTTTTCAGTTCATCTAACAAGTGTTTGTTTAGGAGTTCATTGGATTGATATAGAATAGGCCAAATGACGACCGGTTAAAACACTGGTCTGCACACGATAGACCAGGAATCCAATCTCATCCCGGACCGTTCCCCCGTTTTGAGGACTGATTATCCAACTACGTGATAATAACAAATCTAGTAAGCCATTACATGGGCGGCATGACCAAATCGATCGTTGAGCCAACCAAAAGAATAAGACGACAATTATCTTGATTACCGCAGGACAATCAAGGTATCACGAAGCGACAATTGAACATTTATTGGTAAGGCGAAGCTGCACTTTAATCTATATCTTGCACATCAACCTGAAAATATCGTTGCTCCAAACTTATCTTCCTTTATAACCCCCTGAGCATACAAATAAACAATTATACGTCCCCATTCGAACCGCCCTAAACGAGCCATCGATCGATAAAACCAATTTGTTCTTCCAAATGATTGCCACAAGCAGTGATGCTTTTGGAGGCTTACCGTTTCCTAAACTGCAAACCACCATGCCAAGCAATTGCATCCTGCCAAACGAGCAAATCCACAAGAGACAGGTTTAATCAGCTCCGGCACCTCAAAAATAACATCCTGCCGCTCACGCCACGCCCAATGTTTCTATGATTGAGTCGAAAACTTTCTCCACCCTCGGAACGCTTTACCACCGCAAGAAGCGAGACGCTTCGTATGCTACCGATGGCTTTTTTGCCCTTTTTCGGTCACCTCACCTGACGCTGGGGTTAAATTGGAATAGATTAGGCGCTATTCAAACAGATCTCACCGGAATCGGAATGGTGCAAGGCGAAATAGTTGGCATTCCATAAATTATCCTTCCGTTGCTTGCCTTCCGTTGCTCGATGCCGAGGCGAATGAGAACCCGCTCACGTGCGGCACCTTCGGAACCCTGCCACATTCTTTTCCCAATCAAGTAGCTCTTTTGCCAATCTCTCACGTTCGTCCCGAGCCCCTGATTTGGTGGCAACAGTTTCCCACGATGCAATCAGCAGACGTAGCTTGCTGGTACAGGTCGGTTTGATTGAAAGTGTACCCATCGTTTCATTTAAACATGGCCCTGGCACAAGCCCCACAGTATGCAAACGGATGCATAAATCATATCAAAGTTTGCTCATGAGGTTAAAATATTTGCTTCCGACCCAGGCCACCATCCCGGTTCGGGGTCTTGGTGTCTCTCGCCTAGTTTAGCAACCGGCTGGCTGGGCTTGTTTTATATCGGGATTTTCCCTCGCCGTTGAAACGTTTCAACCGGAGCCCGGCTTTTGACGGATCGCAGATGAGAGCGTTGGGCCATGGCCGGGTTGGCGTACAGTTCCCGTACTCGGGTTTTTGCTTCCTGCAATAACAGGATCAGAAAGCGGGGAACCGTTAGCCGCTATCAAACTGGCTGCAGCTTGTTGTTGGTGATGATGATGACGACGGCAATGATGATACTGACGGCAGACGCAACCCAGTCTTGTCTGACAAGCGAGCGAACGCTCTTTGCGGAGGGATTACGTTGTTAGCTCCCGTTGACGAAGATGCCGTCGACTGTGAACATCGTCATCATCGAACCAGCAACAAAGCCCGACACTCGCCATGACTTGTATGAAGATCTTCTGTTAGCAGCTTCCGTTTGCTGTTTTAGCAAACAAGAAACTGTTCCTTCCGGTCGTGCGGAGCTGCACACGGCTAGTAGCTGCATGGAAAGGGTTCCAATTCGCCAGAAGTTCACGGTGCCCGGCTATGGCACGGGTAATGAGAAAACGATCCAGCCGGCATCATGCGTTACGTGAAGCGGGACGTGCCGGGAACAAACGGCACAGAAGCGTTCCTTATGCGATTGCAACATTCTCCACTGTAAAACTCCACGGTCTTGTGAATTGTGTCACGTGTGACTCACATTCCAGAACCCCTGCACTTTATGGAATAGTGTGTACTGTGTGGAGTGTGTATGTATATGTGTCTTTTGTGTTTGTTTCATCCCTTTTTTTTCTTCCTCCCCGTCATTTATCTCAGCTCAGCTGCAGCTGTTTGCAGAGAATCGGGATCCCAGCTGTCGTTTGCGGTCGCATAAACGCGGCCCGATATGAGCACGGCGATCCCTAACGTCCTACGTGCCCAATTTACTGAACGCAAGGAACGGGCACGGCCAAGGAAAGGTTGAGTGGGGCCACAGGTTTGTGACCAATTATTAGCCCCTTAATATGCGACCCATTGCTATAGTGAGTACCCAAGCACTGGTGAGAATTTCTGGAAGATAAAACTCTGTAGTCGGGATCTATTTTTACTTCGTTCACACGATTGAATGGGTGGGGAAAAAAAGGCGGGAAGGGTGTTCCTTAATGCCGTTGCAGGTTTACCGTTTAAGTGTAAGAAAAGGTTAAATTTTCTGACGTCAATTTTGAATAAAGAAACAATTAATTAGGCTGCATTTAGTATACATTTCGCAAAAACTATCCAAGTCGCAAACTAGCATGTTTGAATCATATTTTTTTCTATAACGTAATTTTGTTTACAAATATATAACACTTTTCAGTTTCAAATACACAAATATATAACAGATATTAAAGCTGGGCAGCCGAATTTTGAATCAAATAAACACACACAAAATGTTCGAATAACAAAAAAAGCCATCCTTAAGCTTATCAACTCTAGTTTCCCGACAATCTACGGAACTATTCTTTTGCTAATCACGATGATATATTTTTGTTCTAAGGCGAACCAAAGAACCACTGTTTTCGCGGCAACACTAATAAATCTCAGCTGCCGCCATGAACCCGTATGACAAATGATGACACGTACTATAGCTATCCAAACTAAACCAGCTGATGGCGATATATGAGAGAGAGAGAGATAGAGAGAAAGAGAGAGAGAGAGAGAGAGAGAGAGAGAGAGAGAGAGAAGATAAAAAAATCTAACTACTTCCAGCTCGATAGCTTTTTCTGTGGGCTTGCGGTTGGACCAGAAAGCACAAACTACCGTTATGTACCATTAATATCACATTTCCCTTGCTCCGCTATTCGTGATCCCCTTCTTCCCGGTACCCCTTTTGGCTTAGACCATCAACACAAAGAACTCAAACCGAACGAATGAATACGGGAAAAAAAAGCAGAAATGAAACGAGCTGAACGCCGCATGTAATGAATGTCGAATCGCTGTTCCTTCTCATTATCCTGACGCGAATAAATGATGCTGCAGTCTGACTAAAGCAGCCAAAGCAACACCCCTGCCAGCGGCGTTCGTTAGGCTAGCCGCATTCCGCAAAGTCTTCACCCGCGCGAATCACCTACAAAATAACAACTTCTATATGAAGAGAGAGACAGAGAGAGAACAAGGGATAGTGGTACAAAAACCCGCGGACAAACTAACGACTCTTCTTTCTTGGCACTCGTTATGGATCTAGCAGGATCGTTTCCGATAGGAGGCAAAACAAGATAAGGAATACAGCAAAAAAAAAAAACAAGAATATCGCTACGGAACTAGCAACAGGATCGCATGCATCCGTTCCCACCAGGAGCACACGTTCACTGCGGGAGGTTTTGGAAAGTTTCCACCTTCGTTCCAGCGATGGTTCGTAGTGCTCCGAAAAGCGCCCCCACTTCCTCATTGCTCAAGCCCCCAATCACCCGCTGCCTTCACCAGCCTCTAGGTGTCTCTGCCCACGAGGACCATGCAGAGCAGGATAACGAATGACAATAATCCGTAGCCGTAGCTACGTGCCAAGAATCAATTATTTGCCGTATGAATCTCGAACCGTGCTCCATGTCACCCAGCATCCATCCCACTGTTGCAACTCAATCGCATCATTTGCGTTGCGTCCTTGTCACATGGATCCATTCGTCGTAGCACAGAAAAAAGCTTCTGAAAACTCTATCATGTCTCAAACTGCGAAAACGATTGAACCAAGGACAAAACAAACTAAATCCAGGGTGGACAACAACATGGCAAGCGCCTAATATATGTGTGTGGGTTGTGCATGTTGTCTCTGTTATGAATGATGATTTATTACGAGTTTTCTGCATTCCATGTAGCACACTCACTGTTCGCCCTGATTTGTCCATCGTGTTCTGTTATTTTTATTGTCATTTGTATTATTTCAACCTCAATCCCTTTTCAAAAATGATTATCATTCTGCTTACGTCATTGAAGCAAGAAAAATTGCTAAACAATTCCTCCTACAGTAGAATTTTTGGTCGTGAAAATATTTACAACGCACCCACCGAGTCCCATGAATGGGGAAAGGTTTCCGAACCCTGGCCTCTCCCGTGTGGGTGATTTTTTTTTTTCGGGAGGATAATTTTTCCTTTCGTTTTGTTACTACGCGCTCACATTTTCTAGTTCATGAAATCCATTAAATCATAAGACAAAAGGCGAAGAGATTTAGCTTAATCAATCATCTGCCACAATCACTTCGGTTTCTACATTTGCGTTTTCGCTTCCTCTTCGCCGGGATTCCGCATTCGGAACTGCCAATCTTTATTTGTTTCCTTTGGCAACCTATATTTGTGGTTCCTGATCTTCTCCGCTGACCAGTGCCGGACGTTATGGGGCATTTGCTTTCATCCTTCAAACAAAACTACCACATGAATCGGTCGACCAATTCCGTTTCAATCAATCGTTTAACCCCACTACTGGTACATCACCCCAGGTGGTAGCCTTCCTCTTTTGCTGTACCGGATGCGAAACAAAGCTACGATTGATTTGTAATGGAGGGTAGAGGTTTTTTTTCTAGAAAACAGCTTTTTTGACGCTAGTAGGTAAGCCTGCAGGAGATAGCATCAAATATGTATCCGATCAGCAAGGAAGAATTTGTTATTCGTACGTTGGAACATGGATCGATTAGAGGTACGGGAGAAAGTTCAGCAGCATCCGCTTTTTCTGCAGTTTTGGATTATTTGTAAGGTTTCTGTAACCAAGTCGTAGAACATGCTCAACTTGATTATGGGAAACGAATAATCGACGAATCAAGATGCAATAAGAGACGAAGCGTTTTTCGTGATTCCCAAACATTAAAGGGCGATGATGATGTCTTGCAAAAAACGATGAATTTACTTTAGCTTCAAAATAGCATCAAGCTTCTTAGCCATTTAGGAGCAATCAAAAGTAGTCAAAAACATAATTCAACTTGTGGATATTATATTATAAAAGCAGAAATAAATCATACAATTCCACTACATATAGTGTGTTGGAAGGAGGTATTTTATTTGGGTTGTTTCAAACAAACTAAAGATAGAAATCAATGACTATAAAACCTAAATGACTATGAGATAAACAACCGCCTTTCCCAAAGCCATCATAAATTGCGATGGGTAACAATACCACATGATAGAGGCGAAATGTATTTAAAAATCGCAACATAGCACATACACAGCAGTGTAACTCCATATTTCTTCCCCGGAATGATTAGCGTCTGCATTTTCCTAATGCGAAACAGAGGCGCTGGTGAGCGTAACATCTGGTTTTAAAATCCTGTAAGTAATACGCTCAGGTGATCAAAGACGCTCCAGATCGTTGATTAATGGAAGCACGCATCGTCGCATTCAGTTACCGTTCAGCTTTAGCAGAGTTATTTGCCAACCTTAAGCCATCCGACGATCACAGCGACTGTGAAGAAAATAAAACGACGGAAAAATATAGCCCATGTCATTGATCTGACCTAAACGTAAACGAAACCGGCTAACCGTTCCGAAGAAGCCCGGAGGGTCAAGCGGATCGAACATAAAGCCGCCGTTAGGCCCGGTTTTAGTGACCGTAAATCTTGACCAAAGCAAACGTGGTTCTGCCATTTGATTTCGGCTATGGAAGAAACGGTGTGTATGTGTGCTTACAGTATCGTCCCAGAGTCGGTTGATACGATGCTAACAATACTACTCCCTTCAAAGGTTGATGAAAAGGGAGAGAGAACGGAAGAAGATTACAATAACTTTCGTGATTCAGCATTAAATCTGTCTGCGAAATCATGAAGTAAAGTCTTAATAGAACTGAAATGTCACAATTCGGTTTCAGGTTTTTCATTTCAATAATGTTTGATCCCAAAAACAGATATCCAACTGTTTATATTTCTTTATTTTATGCTGTTTTCTGATTGGTTATCGTCTATTTTAAATAGTTGTACATTTATTTTTGAGTTATGATTGTTATGATTGGAAAAACTAAATAATATATACAATACTTAGTCATGAGTAAACGTAACATTTTCAATTCAATGTGTTTCATTTAAAAATAATAATTACATTCCTTGCTAAACTAACAATATTCCATTTAAATATTACCCCCTTAAGCTTACCCTCCGAATTTGGGAACATATCACAGAAATATTCAAGAAAATAGCAAAATGGCCACCATTCTAGAGGATAGGATTAGGGTTTTAATTTCTTTTCTTTTCCTCCAATACTCACCATTTTCAGCGAAAAAGTCATTTGACAGCGGAATTTATCAGAACCATCCCTTGCGAGGAAAACCTATCACTCAACCATAAGCCGGGTTAATTGAAATCCACTTCAAACCGTCAGCTCCTGCCTCTGCATTTTACTGGTAGTGTCAGAAGCAAAAGCCAGACGGTACAAAAAATAAACGAAATACACAAAGCAAAGCTATCAGTGCCGGCACAAAGGACACATTCACTGTTGGATGACACCGTGCGCGGATGTTTCGTCCTTTCGCACTCCTCCTTTAGTCAGCTGCATTTCACCAGTTTGAAAGCTGAGCCTTAGTCCAGTTTTTCGCTGACATTGGTTTGTCTTCATTTAATCTTGCCTGGGCCTGCGTGCGGATTGTATGCAGGAAGAACGGTGACAAGGACACATCGAGGACAAACCGATCGGTTTGGCCAGTTTCGTGAGCGCGGAGATGTATTATTCATTTCGCTTCTCTTTCCCATACCACTCCGACCGTATCGTTAGGAGCCGCGTGCGCAGGTTAACCATAGAAAAAAAGGCAACTAGTATGGGAAGAGAACGCAATCGTACCACAAACGTAGGAAACTCCGTCCCGGAATAAAAGCAAAATGGCGGTGCAAAATATACACCGGCATCGGGAAGATCACGTGTACGATGGTCCAACTAGAGCATATTGCACGATGACGCTCAGAAGAAGAAATGAATTAATTTAGACCACTCACTACAGCAGTCATTTTTTTAAATTGTGTTTTTACACTTGCACACTACCACCAGTCGCTTCTCTTACACTACTGTATGATTTAGCGCCAACTACAGACTCTCTAAGTGCCTTCGTGTCGGCTTCCACGTTGCACAACTATATCCAGAAAAGGAATATTCTCGCACACCTTTCACCAGTGCACACATTATACCACTTATTTTTGTAACACACAACACATACAAGTATTTACACACACACTGACAGCAATAACGAAACACATCTCACCGATAACAAAACCGTTGAAGAGGAAGCTAAATGAAATGCACAATTTTATTCCCGCGGTCCTTTTTTGTTTGTTTGCTCTACATCCATTTTGGAGTTTCTTCAACACAACACTGTTTTTTTCTTCACAGCATGCACTGTTGTATCATTGCTGGCCGATGGCAATGATAAGACGCTCACTCAACTGTTTTTATTGATAGGGATGTTTGCAGCCAAAAAACAGATTTATTTCAAAAGGTACTTTTCATTTTAGTGGCTGTTTCAAACTCTCACTAATCTGACTACATTAAGCACCAAACATTATTTCAGATATCAATAATTCTAACGCATTACACAACAGATTCCTATAACACATTGCACCGAATGGCTATATTCGCTAAAGAATTATTGTTCCATTCCATCAAACAATTGTACATTTTTCACAATACAATTTTAGCTATAGTTTTACCCGGAACAAATCGTTGAGAAATGCTCTTTTTCCGGGAAGCTTAATTTTATTCCCAATCGTCATACCTAGTACTATGTTGGATGTATTGACGCAACACGCGGAGGCAGTATCGCAATCATGGCAACTTGTTAAGATTAGTCGTGGCCATAGAAGTTCACAATGGAAGCTACATCCTTTGTATCGATAGACGAAGTTGTACGAACTACACAAAAATGCCCGAAACACACGAATCCTGTCGCGTGTAATATCCGCGAGTGACTGACTGCGTTGCAACCGTCGATGGTTCGTGTAGACAGGCGATCCCCTGTTTTGTGTTGGCAGTTCAGACTCGGATTTGGGAGTTGTATCCTGTTTTGTTTAGGTTCGGTGCGTGAGTTACCACGTTCTGAGTGACCGGTTTCCTTTCTCTTCCCAAGACGAACACTTCTCATGGAATGCGCGAGTTCACAAACAATCTCTCATGCGGGATGCTGTGAATTGATTTTTATGTTTATTTTAAATTGTGAGCATTAGTGTGAGTAAAAGCAGTGTGTTTATTTCGGACTAACATTGTGAGACGCTTAGCTCATGTAGAACCATCAGACTCCAACTCATAGTGCAACTGGTGAGATTTTCTTAACGGTGAGCCAGCCAACATTTAGCGTGGGATTTCCCCTTCAACAGCATGGAGAAAAGTGAGATGAAATGAAGGGAGTACAGATTTGATACGGTTGCGTTACAAAACATATGCAATACGGGTGGAAAACTCACTCATCACTAGTCATTTAAGGCGTGGGACAAAACAACTCACCATCGTGCTCGTTAGTACGAAACATTTCCCCTTCACTGTGAGAAAGAACGTAAGGGGAAAAATATGAGGAAGCTTATTCACATCATTTCCTCAGAAGGAATTGAAAAACTACGTGAATTGAAGGTAGTTTGAATAGTGAGACAGAACTAAATGTGAATCGGAAAAACATTTTCATCAAGCTGAAACCAAATTTTATACGGGGAAAACGTGAGAAAACGTTATTACCTCACCATCTTGCTGAGTTTCTCCTGTGTGAATTTTCCCCTAATGAAGAATAAGGTGGTGACAAATGTATAACGCAGAATTCTCACTACTATTTAAATGATTGAGGAACATACCTTCATATTTGAAAAAAAATAAGTTTATAAATTATTTACAACATAACTTCAAATAGTATGCCAAAAAAAGAAGCAAATTATTATGCTCATTTATTAAAAATTCGATGATGGTGATAGACCCTACTGAATACTATACAATTCAAAACTATTGTCTTCTCATTTCATGCGCGTTGAGTGTCCTTCTACACAAGGTAAGACTTCAATACCTAAATAATCTGTTCCATGTTTTGGGAGATCGCCTCATACTAACTACTACACACTTACTACTTTTTTTTTGTTATTGTATGACGGCCTGGCCGTATTAGACTTAGTTTACCACGTAGCAGGATAGTCAATCACTGCTACGGGGGAGCAGTCCGGATGGGATTTTGGTCCCGGTCTGTCGTGTGAGAGAGCAGCGCCGATACCACTACCCCACCGGGCCGCCCCACACACTTACTACTTAGCGACACTTAAAATAAATAAAAATAATAAAATAAAACAATAGTTTAAATTTACCTTTTAAATATTCATTCAATTAGATTCTTCTTCTTATTTCTTTGTGTAACGACCTATTCGATCATGCTTACTAGGCTTATTGATACCACGTAGTCGGATAGTCAATCCTCACTATGGAGGAATGGTCCTGATGGGATTTAATACCCAGTCTTGCCATTTGAATGTCGGCGATTTTTTTCAAGTTGATTAAATAAACTAAAACAGCATAAAACTTCAGAAAAGAAATTCATTTTTATCTTAGAAAACAACAAAAAGCACTCTTTGTGATATTTTATTAGTATTTATTAGTTTTGTCTAAAAATTTATTTCTCCATTTGCTACGACAGACATAACTTCAATGCAAATAATTTTAACAACTCAACGTAAACTATTTTCCCGAACGTTGATATGGCTAACTCGCATGACATGCATTGTACCCTTTTCGGTCACATCGACAACTAAACCAAATACACATCGCATACTTTACTGCCGAATCAGAATCCGAGTATAACTTTTCCCGTCTGGCAAACCGCATAGAAACTACGCTGGCGAAGCGTGATGTAGAGAATAGATTACAACATACTTATAAAATTAAATTTCGCTCATGCGTTCAAACGCTTCCAAACTCCATCACCAACACCACCGCTCGTGTATGTGTGTCACAACCTGGAAATTAGCTTAAGCCATTAGACTGACTGACAGCAAACATTAATTAATTTCATTCCTCAATCCTTTCGTTTCATTTTCCGTGGTCCGTTGGCGAGACGCCACAGGAGGTAGGCAGCATTTGGGAAATTAGAAATGGATCGTTCCTCCCGTTTTGTGGTCGCCCATCACCCTAAGAGCGTGTCCACAACCATCCGGTAACCGGGAGAATTGTTCCGGTACCCTTGCGAAAGACGAGCTAGGCAGGAATGGAAACTGCTACTGAGAATTCCATACCTAAGATGTCTACACGAAATGATGAATGCTGAATGGAAAGTGATAAGTATGCCACGGTTCAACGCCGGTGTTAACACAGATCCTGTAGAAGGGAGACGATCGCCCCAAATGAAGCAAGAACTGTGCTAATTTGTGTAGTTTCCGTCCATTAGTTGGTTCATAAATCATCCTGGCCATAATCACACCAAAGGTTGCATGTGTGTCGGTACGTTTTTATACAATTTGTATTTACCATTTATCCGTGCAAAAGTGTATCCCCGTATGTTTATTCCATCCGGTGACTTTAGGTAAGATGAAGTTGAGTTAAACACAACATGCTTATACAGTAATCCTCTTTAAAATAAATTTTACTTGCAAGCATCATTGCGATTCTACGATTGACGCTTTTCAGTACTGATTCACTGCAGCATAAGCATTTTCAAGAGAGACATTCAACAAAAATAATCGAAATTGTGAAGCTGGTGCAAAGATTATAATATGAGGAGTAAACTCTTGTTATGATTTCACAAACCATATTGACTCTGTTTTTACATTAAAAGAGTAGTATCTCCAATGAGCTTGATTTACATAGCAAAACTTCAAACAACTGCATAAAATGTACACTGAAAGTACATGTACTACATATCTTACATGAACAATATCATCATCAAACCAAATTACAAAACCGAATGCACAGCATGACCCTCTACCCCTTCCAGAGGCACATGTTGTTGACCTACTCTTTCTTGTAGCTCCCGAAAACAGTCGCATCCTCCTAAAGGGTGGCTTTTGAATTCTCCTGTTCGCACAATAGCTCGAAGGGGTTGGAAAGGTTGATTGATAGATGTGAACCGATATAACTTCGTGAGGTCGCCTACACCATCCGATGTCAACTGCTACCGGAAACTGGGTCTTATTGTAAGTCAATCAAACGTCGTCGTACCGGCAGCCAGCGCCAATCCTTTTAGCCGGAAATCAAACTCGACAGTCCGATGTATTAAGGGCTCCGTGAAGTCATGCTCCTGCCGCTTTCGTTTTGTCAATTCGGCAGATACGGGGTACCGGTTTCAGCGTACCAACCGAATACATGACTACGGCGACCGCGAGATAGTAACAAGGCATGTTCTAATCACCATCATCGTCATCATCGTCATAGTCATTGTCATAGAGATGATGTTGGTGGTACACAGTGTAGAGGCTACCGTTGACAACCGGAAACGGATCTTTTGTCACTGGAACTGTTCTAGTGCTTCTCTATTGATTTTCCTTTTGGCGCTCGATGTCACATCCACGCCTGCCACATGTCACCCGTATTCGCACGTAACTCAACCGACGAAAGCGAAATTGTATTCTCCCACTAAGCTTTTGTTTTTCTTGCGAAGGTAATGCTGATCCTTCCTGAAGGATCGGTTGGGGGCGGTAGCTATTCGTCAAGCTGGAACTCTTTCAATTTAATCGACCGATGTCATTGGTGTTTGTTTAATCTGATTTACGTGACGACCCCCGATAATCCTTTCGCCCTCTAGGAGGTGTCCCAATTTCTGTTCAAATATTGAGCAAAAAACAACAGGAGATTCTGCTACATTGATCAACCGTTTAATTTCATGACCCAAATTCTACCATGGACAGCCAGAAAAGGAGACAAACGTGTACGGACACTCTTGGATTTCGCGACTTTCAATGGTATCGTTTCGTAGTTTCTTCTTCTTCTTCTTTGGCCTAACGAACTACTCGGTCATGCCTGCCATTGTTGGCTTACGAGACTTACTAATACCACGTAGTTGGATAGTCACTCCTCACTACGGGGGAACGGTCCGGATGGGATTTGAACCCCGGTCCTGCCGTTTACGACCGGCGCCGCTTATCTCCTCGGCCACCGGACCGCCCCGTGTTTCGTAGTTTAAAACATTTGATTTTTGTGATGGAGTATCTAAATAATCGCATGATATCAGTTTATTTTCCAATGCAATTAAATCGAAACATTTACTTTCCATTAAAAAAAAAGTTTTATATTTAAAATATTCTGCTACCAATTTCAAACTCTTTACTCGCGTCCCTACATGGTACGTTTTAAAAGCATACTATTCCGAAAGGAGCCATGTTTACAAAGCTACGTTCATATCTTTTACTCATATTAGCAATCATCACATAATTAGGCAAAACAACCCAAAGCAGCTCAATGCTCGACAGTGTCTAGTTTCGTACAATAAAAACAATCTTGAATTTATAGCGCCTACAGTTTTGCGCAATCAGACCGCAGGCATCGGAAGCATTCAATGTTTCAACGTACGTTCGATATTAAATTGAAGCAAATTCAACTAGCCTTCAAGCAACTTCAGCATCCGATAGAAACACAGAAGCGCGCAAAGCATTACTTACTCTCACGCACATACACACCCGCCCATTCGCACCGATAAATCATCATTCAGCAGCTTGATGCCCGAGGAGCATGTGCGAGGAATTTCGATTAGATTTATTACCCTCGGGAATATATCCGCGAACGGGATGATTCGTATGAATATGTAATCGAGCTCTAAAACGTGCACCACTGTCTTTCGAAATATGCCCAAGGACTCCTATAGGATGTATGGAACACCCAAACACAGGACACAACTCCCCGCTATTGTCATTATATAGTGCACAAAACAATGTTGATGCGTGGCCTACGCGGCGAAGGATGCACGTAGATTTGTGTTTTCCCGAAAGCTTTATTCTGATTATTTCACTAGCTTTAGATGAAACTTTTTCGCTCAACTTTGTCCCACATCGAAATCGATTTTAGAACTATGAGAATAGGTCCCACGTGTAGAAAACCTATACGGGAATATTTTGGATTATTAGCTAATGCTGTGTGATTGAATGATACTCAGTCTCTCAATATATGATTTACTAATGTTCAACACCGAACACTAAAAGCGCAGAGAAGTACACGAAATTGTTGGTCATAGTCCTTTCCAGAATTTGTATTCATATGATATTGAAGATTTGATATAATTGAAGGTCTATTTTTATTTTTAGTTTTTTTATTTTTGCTTTTTATATCAATTTGTTATATTTCAGTTGTAATTTATTATATTTCAGTATCGTCTCACCACGTCGTTTTCCTTTTTTCCTCGGTGTCATAATGCTCCACCACTTGCTCTAACCATTATTTTTGTTTTTCCTTTTCCTAATTAGGTTGTTTAAGCTACTTAGTTTGTAACCTTTTTTTTGTCAAATAGACAAACAAATCAAATTTATTCGATAGAAAATTTAGATTAAAATAGATAAAATATGGTGGAAATACATACACAAAAGATGACCAAAAGGGAGACTTTAAGCACTCATTTCAAACATCTTTTGAGCTATACTAATAGCTCAAATATTGAACAAAGCCAGTTTCAATCGTTTTCCTTCGCTATTGCAGACAGGTGACAGTGAGCTCAAATCACCGGCGACAAAATGCGCATACAGTGGCAACGGTTCTGTACTGATCTGCATACCGAAGTGTGCCCCGTACCGGGCCGTTTCTCATTGAATGCTTCCCGCTTTTGTGGCGGATGAATTAATTCAACATTTTCTGCCGCTTTAGCAAACGAAAATTTATTGTTTGTTTCCCTTCGCCCGTGGACTGTTTCGGCTTGACGCATTTCGGTAGTAGTCAAGTGGTAGAAATCGCAAACCGGTGGCCGAATCAATTCACACCGGCACTGAGAAATGCCATCGATTCGAAGGCCCACATTAAATTGAGATTCTGTGCCAGTGTGCCTGACAATTGAATTTTAATCACTCCGCACTTACGGCTCGCTTCATGCTTTAGAGCGTTTCATAGTGACCGCGTAAACTTTCATAGCGAACGGCGATAGCGTTGGACTATAGGCCCACGGTTCACACCGTGTAGGAGCATCCGAATTAGCGATGTTGATATTAATTATTTTGCCACCGTGTACTGATGTCCCACCATCAATTTCGACGATACATTAAAAAATAATCAAACCGCTATGTACGCGCTTGGTGGGAAATATACGACAGAGACTTTGCTCTGATGTGTCGCATAGTGCGCGCTTCCAGTTATCAATCGCATCGATAACAGTGTCACTAATTTGGGAGTGGCAAATTAGGCGTCAGTTTCACCAGTTTCCTACCGGGTGCTACGTGACGGGGATGTAGAAATTATATCGCACCTCGGTAGCAAAAGCTACCGGAATGCGTTTGACCGGAGCAAGACAAGAAACAAAGGACGACAAAGTATGGTTATGCTACTTCCGGTCTTTATGGTACATGACACTGCCACCTGCCAATTAGTTCCGTTTTTTGTTTCAATTTTCCGCACAATGTCTTCCTCAATTCTCGTTACTAAGAATTTTCTTAGGCCACTGTACGTCGTCTGTTACTTTTTCGTCGTTCCAAGTCGCCATTACTAAACATGGTATAAAGAAACATGAAAAAATGAACAAATGCAAAAATAAAGGCAAATTGATTGAAAAGTATTTCTCAGATTCATACCGATTCAGTTGTAATATACAAAAGCACAGAAAATGAAAATGATCGAAACATTTGTGAGAGCGAAGCATGGTAATCTTATTCTAATTAAAATAAAACACCGGAATAACATTTCATCAGGTACCACTTAACCCACTAGCTACCAATTGATTGAGTTTTCTGCTGTAAGAGCTCCGTAATGAGAACTATTATGCAATATTTACCTGCAGCGCTTTCAGAAAACGACTATTTATTTTGCGCCTAATTAATGAAAACTCAACTGCCGGAACAGATTTGTTTCATTTTGAATTAAACTTTCCGTTACCTGTGTGCTTTTGGCCCCTCGAGAAAGGGGTATAGCAAAAGCATAAGCCCCTCCGAAATCTACAGCCCAAAACGATGCTACATAATTGCACACGAATGCGTTCTAATTTGATTGAAAATGTCTCGGTGCATCTTGGGTCCGATAGGCGGACGAGGAAAACCGTTTGGCAAAAACCCATTAGCGAATTGAAGCCACGACAGTCCTTAGAATCGAGAACGAACAGTTGAAGTTTCTGGCCCGGAAATGACTTTTCTTGGATTAGTTGTAGCAACAGCGAACGAGCTCCAAAACGGTGGTGGTCCACAGCTCCACAACAATCTGCATTGCGATAAAATTAATTACGTTTAATCAAGCCCGCTTTGGGTGCGTTCCGAGGAGACCATTTTTCGGGGATATGTAGTTTTTCGTTTAGGAAATGCAGTACCTCCAGTGTCTTGCTTCAGCACTTAGCCTCTGGTACAGTGACGCAAACGTTCCACTTGAAGCGGAACGATACGCACCTTGAAGTCGGTGGAAGTAATTTATTTAAAAGCATTGCCACCTTTTATTTTTTCTACCATAGGACGGTACCTGGTTTGCCGGAGTTTTGTGTTTCCACTTACGCGGGCCAATGTTTTCCTGTGTTTTCCTCGAAAGTTAAACCCAGCGCCGGGCCAAATGCAACCGAGCATCTTCGCACCGAACGATCACACGATGGGGCAAACAATGATCTCTCGAACCTCCCCTGCTCGGGAGGAAGTAAACTAACTATCTTCTGAATTTGTGGCAAAGGTAAGAAGGAAGCAAAACATTATGCCGAGAACTGTGTAAACTGTGGGATTGTTTTCCATCAAGGCTAACCTGAGAGACGGTGTGCGAAGCGGGAAACCTTTTACACAAACACTCTGGCTGGCGAGGCCGGAAATTGAATTTGTTAAATTTCTTTTGCGACCCACCGCAATGCTATCATTGCGCATCCCGTTTATGGTGTGATTTTCTCGGGGCTCCAATCGCAGCACCAACTCGGCACTTATGGTGGCAGGTGAGGATTTCTTACTTTGTGTACCATTTGTTTGTTGTATCCCTCCTTCCTTCAATTGCGACTGATCACTCAAGCGATTGTGTCTCTTTTCTACAAGCTCTAGTACTTCTTGCCCGTTCCCATCGTTCCCATAGCCTTCACCTAATAATAGTGAATGCACGTGAGCGAAAACTTTTATGAGAAATTTGGGCACACCCTACGTACAAACGCTAGGATCCCCGAGAACCCAGCCCAATCGTCGCACAGTAAAGTTTAAGTCGAGCACGTCTACATGATGAGGTGGGAAGTTTGTTAATGTCATTGTCCAAATTGTTTCATTAGGAACCGCTCAGCGTATTTTTTCGTGACCGCACTTCAAAGTGATTGGCCAACAGGTGTTGTGGATTGTTGGTACAACCTTTAAACTTTCCTGATCTAATATTTTTATTTTCTTCATGATGCCGCTTTAGACACATTTTCTCGCCAGATGCTAGAACTATGTTGTACAATAGTTGAGAAAAAAAACGATACAAGGTTTAATAATAAATACGGTTTTCTAATACAAACCTGTTGTAAACGATTCTTTCAACCACCAACTATTTCGTAGCAAAATATTACTGCTGTTTCTTCGCACTCGAGTGTTGTTGTTTATTTTTAATTAAAAAAAATATTATGGTTATTAGTCTGCTACGTCTGCAAAATTATTGGGTAAAGTACACCTAATATCTATATTTAAAGTTTCACGATCTGTTATGAAATTGATAAACAAAAACAAGACCAGCCATGGGAATAATAAGATTTATTTCAACAATCCATAGTAGATCAAGCCTCTACACACAAACTATTGCAATTATCAATCAGAACACTATTTTTGTATTGGATTAGTATAGGTTAAACAGGGAGGTTAATTGAATTTATGTGACTATAGACAAACAAAAAAGGATAGTTCATTTATGTTAATGTACGACCTATAAATCCTGATGTAAAACGGAAAATCATTCAAATACCATTCAATACCAAACAGTTGTTTTACATGTTGGTCCGTCTGCTTACAGAGTACACCCCACCATAACTATTTGTTAAAAGCCTTGTTCGTCTGTTCATCATTTCTTACTTTTCGATCATTTATAAAAATCTATTTTTGCATGCCGCTGCTGATGTTCGACGTACATAAAGATCCCTTTGGCCCATCAACTCTCTTTACCCATTTCTACTGTTGTTATCATCAACATTCATTAGTAAGATTTCATATTACCTTCACACCGACTATAGTCACCATTCCGGTGATTTACCCTTTGTTGATCTTTGCTAGTAACACTCGCATATCTTGCAAGTCTCACTTTTACCGAAAACCAAAGATCCTCACCTCCGTACGAGCAATGTTTAGTGGCCTGTGGTTCGGGTTGATTGAATTTACCATTCGCTTGTAACGGCGACGACCAACACCAACAACTTCCGGTCTTCCCGTGAATAGTGTACCGGTAGCCATTAGCTGAGCATGGTCGAGACATCCTACCCGAATGCCATCTCTTGCCGCGCAACTGTTACTGCTCACTATCCTGTCACTATTCTTGCCCACGCCGAACACAGACAAAATTGCCATGGTTGTGTGTACCCGTTTTCTTGTTATTGTACGAAGCTCCCGGCGTTGAGTAAAAGCTAAATGGAAGGCTATCATTTCCAATCTAATTTTGTGTGAGGTGAAAGAGTTACACGTGCCACGCACCTTCTCGGCGAATGAGTCGATTCGGGAAGGTGGGTAATGTTGTGATCCTTCCCCAAGGCAAGGTACGCTGCACGGAAAAGGTGCTTAGGGATAAATTTATGGCATTAGCAGATAAAGGTTCGCTCCGCAAGGATTGGTAAGCGATATCTTTATCTTGGGTTCCTTTCGGCTGCCATCGTATCCGAAAGCTCTCCATCAAGGCGAAGGTGCTTGATTGGCAAGATGCATGATAAAAGGAGATGGTGGGGTTGGATGGAACGAGAAAAGGAGAGCAAGCTGGTTGGCATCCTTGGTTCGCTAGTTCGGTGAGCTGGGTCAATACCTTTGCCCAGAAATCTCATCTATCGACGGCGCATACTGGCCGACCCTCCGAGCCTGAACCTCCTTATTCAGCCTCGCGTGTCGAAGGTAACGAAGGTAACATCGCGAATCACCAACCCATGCGAGAAGAGACAACGCTGCGGAGATACACCGTAACGGAACGTCTTCATTTTCTGCACCTTTAAGGATCAGTATGTCTGAAGGGTCGGATTTCTTCAAGCCGAACGGCCAGTTGCTCGGATAGGAGAAAATTTAGACTCTATCAAGTGCTGCTTGCGTCATTTGCATGAACATGGATGGAACTGAACAATGTCTATGCTTCACCGGTCGACCACTGTCGTTCAAATCAGGTATGTTCGAATCCACGTAAAGGTGAACCGCGCACAGGAACGATTAATGTGACAATGACATGATTAAATAAATCAGCACGCTCGAAATTTGCTGCTTAAACTACACCTTTCCTATGGGGCTGATTCGTTTTTCCTATGATGTTGGAAGTGTAGAGTATTAATTTGAGATTGTGGTTTTTACAAATACACATAAATACCTATGGGGTATAGTGTTCTATCCTTTATAACTAACAAGTGTTCGCGTCCCAAATTAAGTAAATTCATATTTCAGTGGCCAATTCACAGTTTCAGTCATTTTCTTTATTCTCTTGATCATCCGAGCGTTTTATTGCTTGTACTTAATTTATTTTCTAGCTATATAACATCATTTGTTTAAATTTAGTTTGCCAACGCTGTGATAATTTTTTATTTTTTTATTAACAATTATTTTAATAAAATTTATAAAAACTGGCAAGATATAGAATCTTATTTGTTTTGTAAAGTACTTAACATGTTCAACGCCTCATTATCCAGATATTGGTGATGTTAAGCAGAGGTGAAAGATGGATGTTCTTAAAGCTCACTCTCTTTTGTTCCATATTGTGAACGTCTGTCGTATTCAACCATTATTCCACAAAATCGACTCCAAAAACTGGCTATAACAAGCGTTAAGCCCAGAATGTAAGAAAAGCGTTAAAAAAATTTAAAATGTAAATTGTCTCCGTCTGAAATCTGAATTCTACTGATCGATAGCCTTTGTGATTGCTGTTAAATATCAACTACGCTATAACGATCAAGATTGGATTGATTTCTTACGCAGACTAAGCCATTACATAGCGAATTCTGCATCTTCCGGAAAGACTACACCAACCTGTTTCCTAATTTCGTCTTGAATACGTGCAATTATCAAACTATCAGCATGTGATACTGAAGTCGATTGCAATCGGCCAGCAGTAATGCATTGTCTTACTTCCTCTGCTTCGTTGCGTAAACCACAGCTGTTCATAAAGTTGAAAGGATGTCGAGCGGTGGGTAACGTATCTGTTCGTGTTGTACCATCCATATCGGTCAACTTTAGTGGACACCAGAAGTCATGCAGCTGCAGCATTTGGAAAAATGAATATTGTGTTTTCATTTGAAGCTTTTGCAAAACGTTTGTATGAGCTTACCGTTATACTGCCTTTGCTACCTCGCACTGTTGCAGTATTGTTAAGTTGATGCAAAGCACTCGTTTTCATACGTCCTACACCACCACCAGGGAAGTGCAATTCAGCGGTTACCTCCAAATCAACACCATCATCATTGGTCACACCAGATGCTAGCACTTTTTCGGGTGCTTGGCCACCAAACGCCCACAGGCACACCTGTATCGTATAGACGCCTAGATCCAGCACAGTACCTCCTCCGAGACTTTTGAGCCTCAAGCGATCGATGTCGGACAGTACAAATCCGAACTCTACCTCCACCTCGCGAATCTCCCCCAGATCGCCACGGTCAATACGCTCCCGCAGTTGACGATAAAATGGGAAAAACCGCGACCAGATAGCTTCCATCAGGAAGAGCTTCCGCTCGGCTGCTCGCTTGACAAGTCGCTTCGATTGGCCTTCGTTCAGGCAGAGCGGCTTCTCGCACAACACATGCTTTCCGTGGTCAAGCATCAACAGTCCCAGTTCGTAGTGTGCGTTATTAACCGCCCCAATGTAAACGACATCTGTGAACGGACGTACGAACGTTTACAGCCCATGGTCATGGAGATGAAATACAGCGATCTAACCTACCAACGTTTGGATTTTTCGCCAATGCCTCATATCCCTCGTGTGCTGTGCCAATGCCATGCAGGGCGGCAAATTTTTCAGCATCCTGCAGCTTCCGGGCAGCCACAGCCACTACCTGATGGTCCGTTGACGGTAGCGTTCCAACAGCGTTCGCGAAATCGTGTGAAATCTTGCCAGCACTTGCAATTCCCCAACGGAGTGGTAATGGAGCCATCTTTTTCCTCAGGCAAAATATCGGACACTTTTCAGACGTAGCTAATAGTGTTGTACCTGTCACGTATCGATTGTCACTGCGACTGGACGAACTAGACAGTGTTTCAACCTTCACTTGATAAAGTAGCTGTTCGTTACGGAATCACTCTATTTATGGGTTTGATACCGTGGAAGGTTGAAACGCCACTTGTCTGAAAATAAACACAACAGAGAATAGAACGTACACTGCTGAACAAAACTTTAGGCACAAAGTTATTCTTTTAAACTGTTATTTAATGTATAACACCCATGACATATTCATGCATAAAATGTGGTGTATATCAAAATTATTTCTGGAAAAAATCATTTAAATTTTTTGTTTATACATTTACGCATTATCAAAGCCATACTGTAAACCGGAACATTCGTTATCAATTGCAAATAGCAAGACTCATACGGTCATCTCAGGGCGAGTACTGGTAAATGCCGCCATACCAGTGCATTTGTTTAATAACAGCAAGTGGATTGTATTTCAATGTAAATATTTGTACTATCTCGTATACGTTTCCCATTCAACTCGTACGATACTAATATGCACGTAGATGAATAATGACGCATACAAAATCTCAATGATTGGTTTAGGACAACGGTTTGCATAAATGGTTTTGAGTATTCTTTTAAGAAAACTTATTTTCACCTGGGCTAACATCCCGTTACGAATTAAACCGTGCAGGAAGTAGCTCAATGTATTCATTATTTGTTTGTCCAGGGACTCATCGGAATTGCAACTGGTTAATTCAATTTGATTAATCGTGTAATATGTATTAAGTGTGTTAAATTATTAATGTTTATTGAACATTGTAAAATAAATACACAAAGCGCGTCGCTGGAATATGAAATATTTAGTATTTTGAATTACTACAGGGGTTTTTATAGTAATATCATTCAAATACAATATGACAAGATATCGTTCACCTCCTGTTGCTGGATACCATGGTATGAAGAAAGTTATACAGTGTTCCCTACATACGATGCCTTTCTACAAATTTAATCAAGCAATCAAATGCAATGTGCCGAAAACATTACCAACACGAAACCAAGTATAGGGGCAAAAGGTCCCGTTATCGCTTTGGATTTGGCGTGTGCACAACACAATGATGAGATAAAGCCTATCATTTTTGTTTCGTTTTGCATTCCCAATCTATTTGGAGATAATGGCTGTGGATAAACATGTTTGAGAACATACTGGCAACGACTTTCCCCACGAACAATCTGACTAGGTGATATCGAAATTAAGCTGCTGCAACACACTGCGTGTAATAAAAACCTGTTGTCTTTAACTGTATGTGGTTGGTTAGTTAGCATTTAATGATAATGCAGAACCAGTGAAGGAGAATCAACGCTCTTGAAATAACTCAGAGAAATCACTCGACATTGCAATATAAATATACACGTTTTTCCACACTTTTTGCTGATTGTAAGTTATACGATCTGGTATCAGAGTTTTTTTTTAAATAAATTGAACCTTCTAGCAAATTAATCCACAATCGCACGATACGAACCATCTGGAATCTGTGTACAGAAACGCAAGTAATGCACTGTAGCAAATGCTGATTAGCGATCGTACTAACACAAACATCGATCCCCATGTCGTCATCTCAGAACGCACGCATCACATTTTGCCGGCCGGCAACGTTCAGCATTCACCTTACTAGGGTTGTGATTGTGTGTTTTTTGGTTTTGTCCGTGCTTGCATATCTCTCGCCGCGGACAGAATACACGCACACCATGGCTGAAGATCAAGCGAGTTGCGTATAAAATTGAAAGACACACCTCGCGTTCGGTGGTTTTTGTCATCATCTTCGCGCAGACAACGGTCGTACTGGTTCGTTCCGCGCTTTGATTCCAGCTTGACCTTGAGCTTGCCAGTGGTGTAGATATTGTGTTTTTGTACTTTTGTTTGGTAACGTTTTGTTCCATCGCGTTTATCATTCATAATGGCGAATCCGAATCAGGAAATCAAATACACAAAGGTTGGTTGAATCTCCCGAAACATAATCTTCTTTGAAGGTGGTGTGATTGAAATTAGAGTGACAAGTGGTATTGATGGATTCCCGGTTTTTAGCTCTTCATCAACAACCAGTTCGTGAATGCTGTTAGTGGTAAAACCTTTCCCACGGTCAATCCGTCAACTGGCAAGAAGCTAGCAGACATTGCCGAAGGCGATAAGGCCGATGTTGATCTGGCAGTGAAGGCAGCGAAGGCTGCATTCGTACGCACGTCTTCCTGGCGTCAGATGGATGCTTCTGCCAGGGGTGCTCTGCTCTGGAAGCTGTCTACCCTAATGGAACGAGACGCGAGCGTGCTTGCATCGCTCGAATCGCTGGACAATGGCAAACCCTTCCCGAATGCAATGTACGATGTGCAAGGCTCGATTAAGTGCCTCCGCTATTACGCTGGATTAGCCGACAAGGTCGGTGGTGACACGATCCCTTCGGATGGACCTCATTTCACCTACACACGCAAGGAACCTGTGGGCGTGGTGGGACAGATTATTCCGTGGAACTATCCATTGGCGATGTTGTCGTGGAAATGGGGTCCAGCACTTGCTTCTGGCTGCACGATCGTAATGAAGCCGGCTGAACAGACACCGTTGACAGCTTTGTACATGGCTGCTTTGTCGAAGGAAGCGGGCTTCCCGGACGGTGTAATCAATGTTGTTCCAGGTTACGGACCAACGGCCGGTGGTGCCATCAGTTCGCATCCGGAAATACGCAAGGTGGCATTTACTGGATCGGTTGAGGTCGGTAAGATTATCATGGCAGCAGCCGCCAGCAGCAATTTGAAGAAAGTGTCCCTTGAGCTAGGTGGCAAGAGTCCGCTCGTTATCTGCGAGGATGCAAACGGTACGTTTGTTTGATCTTTCATTAGCGTGAGCGGATTTGGACTATTTCATTAAAAAATATTCTTATCTTTGCAGTGGATCAGGCCGCTATGATCGCTTACATGGCAGTGTTCGAAAACCAGGGACAGTGTTGTATTGCAGCCACGCGTACCTTCGTACAGGAAAGCATCTACGATCAGTTTGTGCAGAAAGCGAGCGAGCTGGCAAAGGCACGCAAGGTTGGCAACCCATTCACTGAAGGAACCGTCCACGGACCGCAGATCGATGACACACAGTACAAGAAGATCCTCGGCTATATTGAGGTGGGTCAAAAGGAGGGTGCCAAGCTGGTCACCGGTGGCAAGACAATTGGCAATGAGGGTTACTTCATTGAACCAACGATTTTTGCCAATGTCACGGATGATATGACAATCGCCAAGGAGGAAATCTTCGGTCCGGTGCAGAGTATCATCAAGTACAAAACGTTGGATGAAGCGATTGAACGAGCGAATAACACTGCGTTCGGGCTGGCCGCTGGTATCGTGACGAATGACATTAACAAAGCCCTTACCTTCAGCCACGCTGTGGAAGCTGGTTCGGTTTGGGTAAACACTTACCTGGCTGTAGTGAATCAGGCACCGTTCGGTGGCTACAAACAATCGGGTATCGGTCGTGAACTGGGCAAAGACTCGCTGGAAGGTTACCTAGAGACGAAATCCGTCTCCATTCGTCTGCCGGCCAAAATTTAAAAGGGTCGTCTGTTGACCAGCACCAGTTATCGTGATTTACGATTGTTTCTTGTTTATTTCCAAACAAATACATCTTCATCGTTTTGTTGCACGGTGTTTCACTCTTAAGCTTTCGTCCCCTTATTTGTGTGCGCTTACTTCTTATCAAGATACGGTTGTTGGTAGACAACCGCTAAGTACCGTCGGTAGCAAGTCCTCGTCATGTTTTTGGGCAATTGACCAACTCGTAAGACGGGTGCGATAAATCTCAAGCCGACAATGGAGTCACTGAGAGAAACGTTTGCCATCGTCAGCTGTTCGATAAGAGGCCACGATAAAATGGATGCTTTTCAAAGAGCAGAATGTTTTCATCCCGCTTATCCACAGCGTTGATCGCGTTTCGTTGTGTAACTACGATATTTCCATTTGAAAGAAGTGTGTTCTTCTTTCAAGGTTTTTGTATATTTTGTGTATAAAATGAGGTATACTGGACACGCGAATAAAAATATGTTTGATCCTGCTAAACTCCCCAATAAATGTAAATTAGTTTGAAGTTAGAAGAGGGCATCGGTTTAGAATGGGATTAGATTTTAATCGCCTTGATCAACGAATGAATGAAATAGTTAGCACTTTTAAGTTATTGTCCATTTTTAAGTCGTGTTTGGTACAGTTATTGGTACACGAAAATTAGTTGAGGAATTTCGAAAACATAATGTAACAACCCATAGAGTTTTGAGATATTATCAAAAATTATAGCATCTTATATGTTGATAAGTTATAACATCATTATATTAGTTTGGTTATACATATTCCCTGCGCTACACATTTATCATACATTCAAGGCACACCACACAACATACCAGCTAGGGATAACGAAAGCACCCTCTTCAAGGATAAAACCATCTTACCAACCGACAGAGTTCGGAGCAAACGATCCGACTTCTCGAATTACCTCACTTGGTTCCGGTGAGCGATTTCACCTGCCACGTGCTTTGCATTAAAACTTAATGCCGACCAATTATTCACCGTCAAAACGGGTGGAAAAACGTATCCACCTTGCAAGATGTTGGGCCTCTGTTCAAGCGACGGTCTGCGAGTGTGGAAGACAGAGAAGTGTGCAAAGAAAACGTAAAGCTTCACGCTGCAGTGATGCATGAAAATTAGACCATGTGACGCTCAGAACGCAATGAGGTGTGTAATGCTTAATGCTGGCAGCATTCGTTGCTTTGGATTAAATAATGTAATGCTATTTTTACACAGTGAAGAACAACCCTACGATATTTACAAAGGGTGAGTAGCTATACTTTAAAGACAATTTTAAGCTTGTGTTGAATATGGGTTAGGTACGATTTTAAAGCGTTCGCCATGTGTCGTATCTACTTGTGCTCTTTATGCACATTCAATCAACCCATCCACACGACTTGATTTACGTTCTTCTGATGTTAGCTCAAAGGCAGAAGCTAGGAACATTTACCGACAATTGCCTACTTACGGATGCATTCAGCTGCAACACTGTTACCGCCTTTTTGCCCAATCGCCATTTCAACGCAGTACTAACCAATCGTCCGATTTGACATTCTCACTGTCGGTAGCCACTTGCATCAATCTGCTAAAGTGTGTTCAATTGAGCCCCGAAATGCCAGCATAGTGATGATGATACCGTTGCAGAATACTATTGTCCGACCCAGCTGAGCGCGGAAGAAATCAGAATCCAACGTAGCAATGGAATCCAAAGTCAAAGGCGGCTACAACTAAAAGCACCATTCCATGGCGAAGCGGAGAGTGAAGCTTTGGAAACGGTTTACAACAAGTTTCGACCCGTTTGAACTTCACTTCAAAGCATATTTCTATCAAACGTTGATCGTATTGGAAACGCGGGCAGAAGCGCCTTTCTTGCGCTGCCGAACAATCCTTGGCCGAAGAATTCCGAGAAAAGAAGCCACTCGGGTTGAACTCACAGTTGTAAGACATTTTTCAGCTCCTTCGCAAAGAATGAGTCTGTTTTGCATGGGCACAACAAAAAATGGACTCGCTTGTGAATGGAGTGCGGTATGAATGACGGCAACACGATCGCAATGTTGCTTGGTACTTGTTCCGGCACTTTCAAAAAACACACAATTGTACAAGTTCTTCCGAAACCGGTCCGTGTACAAAACAGCTGAATAGGACTGCACTGAAAATGCAAAAGCATAATGGCTGTTAGTATGGATTCGTGGAAAATTTGTTGATTGATTTGAGGATAAATTGGCTAAATATGCTTATCGGGAATTCGATCAGTTTACCATCATTTTATCACAAAAACCAAAGCCTGTGTATTTGAGGAAAGCTATAATTCGAAACATTTGACTACAAAAATAATAAAATTTTCCAGAGTTTCAGTTCTCAGCAAATGAATACACCGACAAATAACGAAGCTACTACCCAAAGGTTAAACTACGGAAACACATATGTTCAATTTCGCCACGCATTTTTGCAAAGCAATATTCTGACAATCGTCAATCAGAATTTCTCAATTGCATAAACATTTTATTTCTTTGTTGTATTTTCAAAAATGAAATGTGGAATTTCCATATTCCTAATAATCATGTATTAGATTTTAGTGCTTTCCTTCAAAACATATTTTAATTTCAATGAAACTAAACTATATTGCCATACTGACATGCGTAATTTTTATGAGTTTTTAAAAAGCTTTTATTATTATTATTATTATGCGTTGTTTAGTTTAATGGACATGTACGTCTAGTTGAAACTTCATAATGCATTTACATATACCATTTTTACTTATTATTAATTAAATTAAGCCTGTTAGATTGTTGCAACTCAGTAATATGTTATTTTTGAATGTAGCGGTACTGATATTAAAGTCGTGAAAGTGTCTAAATTCGTTAAATTGTCTGCACATCGCTGTCAGTGGGGCATTGCTGGCATAGGCTCTATTCATAAAAGGTGTTCTTAAGGCCTCTCTTACTCTAAGCGTCCGTTCAGGTGCATAAATATCTATTCTCTCTAATAAATATGGTGCGTCAATTTCGTGAGATAGAATCTTAGCTATAAATAGTGCTTGAGTTACGTGTCGTCTGTGAGAAAGAGGTTGTAAACCTAAAAGACAGCAGCGGTCAAGGTAGCTTACATGACTGGTAGGACGAAACCACGAAACATTAAGAAGTGCTAGTCTAGTAAACCTACGCTGAATCGACTCCATTCTATTAATCCAAACTGCTGAATGGGGCGTCCAAGTTACGGAGTTGAATTCAAGGGTTGAGCGAACTAACGAGGCATAGATTGCTTTAAGGCACAGTGGGTCATTGAATTCTCTCGCATTTCTTGGTACAAATCCTAACATTCGATTTGCCTTGTCTATCACAGCTTTATAGTGTTCAGTAAGTGTTATTTTACAGTTAAGAATGGTTCCCAGGTCTCGAATTGCAGTTGTGCGTGCAAGAGGGCTTTTGTGTTCTCCAATGCTATATGTAAGTGACCTTTTCAAAATGTAGTGCATCTTATACACCTCCTTTAATCAACATTGTTTCATAAAAGGCGGCTAGCTTTAAATTTACATTGTCCATTCCCTGCCAAATCGTTTAGATTTAGAATACGCCAAAGCTTTTCGTACAGTGCAAGCAAAAAAAGCAGCCAGACACATTGCACACTAGTCTCGTGTTATAAATATGCATCTTCCAGCAGCGACTAAAACGTGAAGCGTTAGAAAGAATGGAAGCAAATAAAAAATGACAGAAACTAGAAACGCTTCGCTTTAATCACACTTTTTCTTCTATCGCATCATATTATCCGTTATTTTTCTTAATTCAGTTTCTCGACACTTCTTCCACCTACCCACCATGACCTTCTGTTCGATTCACTCTCCGAGATTTTCCATCTTCCATGCACCGTTTTGTTTTTTACTTTGCTTAACGCTTACCTTGTACTCTCGGTTCAGCCGATTTCAGCACGCAAGCTTGCATTTGCATAATTTCAAAATACAACCGGGGCAAATCTGATAATTTTTAAATTATTCCTTCACCAGACACAAAGATTCACTTGGGATGCGTTTTTCTTTTTTTTTGCACTTTCGTTTTGTTTTGTTAGTTTGAAATAAGCTATTCAGGGTCCGAGTGATGTCCTGATGCTCGTCGAGGTGATACGCTGCGACGGAAGTACGAACCATCTCAGCACAGATGGAATAGAATGAGAAATGAGGAACGATATGCTGATGGAAAAAGTTTTCCTCCTGGTTGCGTTTGGTCATTCGGTGTCATTCGCTAAACGGAACAGTTTCTTGTCTTGGGAAATGGCGAGCTTTTGGCATCGTTGTGTACCCGTGAACCACATTTGGTGTGAATTATTTCTATGCTGCTAGTGCATTTGAAATCAGAGCCAAATTCCCAAAATATTGGATTTTGCTACATACATCTCGCGACTTTGTGTACCGAGGGTGGTGCAATAAATCAATCCAACGCCAACAACGCACAATGTGCGTTAATGAGTGATGGTGTCGCGAATGCGAAGCTAATAATCAATGTTTTGTCAACAGGTTGACAAGTTCCGTGGTAACAGGACGAGTTGTAGCCTAGGCAAGCCAGAAAGTGATGCATGCTGCGTGCGAAAATGGTATCCCCCGATGGTTTGCGGAAGATGCAAATGTGCGCTTCTCTCTCCACGCTGTAACATTAATCATATTCGCAAGATCGGACGGTGGAGTTTCCATTTCCATAATGTTATCGCCATTTACACAAAGTCCGATTTGCCTGCGGTGTCAGTTATTTGATTAGGATAGTGTCCGCTCATCTATCCAGCAATCGATGCCGTTACCAATTCGGCAGATTTATTCCCTAAGCCTACCACACTCGTGCCCCACTTTGCCAGCCAACTACTCAAAGATGGAGGAATAAAGACTACCGCTTGATCCGGATCCAAGTTGTTTGCGTATTTGCATTTCCGGTTGCCACTGAAGAAGAAGGGTCCCTGTCGGGACGAATTCAAGAACAGAACTGCACCGCCTGTCCCTTCCATCGATTACAGTTGCAGAACATTATCCCCGCTTGCATTTGCATTCACGCTTTGCAACCACCGTGGGAACCGACTCGGGTACTACATCGTGCTGCACCATAATGGTACGATAATGCAAATGTGGTGCTTGCAGCTCGCTGCTATCATCCCCATTCCACCGTTCATAACCCCTTCGAAGGTGCGAATAGCTGCGTGTGATGCTCCTTCGGGGGAGCATAAATCATGTTTTCCCTCGCGTGGTGTAAAGATGCATTCCTCCGTTCCCTGTGGTGTAGTCACTGTAATCCGGAGTTAGATATATTGAAGCATACGTTGTAGCTTCCGAAGTTTATGGAAGTGAGTATTTATTTGCTTAATCAGTGCTTTATTTATGGAGTCCGCAAGAGAGCTTTGGAGTGAATGTTTCTTACAAATGTCATGGTAAGAAGAGTTCAATTAAACAACCATTGAAAAGAAGATACCTTGAAAAAACTCAAAGCCGAATCCAAAAATTACTCTGAAAGCGTATCCCAAACATTTCTTTATTTATAGCTAAAACAAAATTCTCGCTTGCTCGTTCACTTGCTTGCTTATTTTTCCGGCGCTCCAAACGCTTTGTCTGCTTCAGAACTCTTTTGAGCTGCTAGAGATCCAACGCCTTCGCGTACTAATCCGTCATCGCACCCTATATTCCAGACGCCTTAACGTCATCACTCCATCTCATTTTGGCTTGTTTTTCGTTGTCGATCGCCTAGAATCACGGATGGATTTCGAACCACGGTCCTGCCATTTAAGACCGGCACCGTTATCTCCTCGGCCACCGGTCCGCCCTATAACTACTTATAATTGCGAGTAACTATTAACGATAATTAGTAAATTCACACAATAGTGTCAGTGTTATCGTTATGTAATAGCGCCAATACGGGCCTCGCGGTTCTTATAATTATTTTATAGAATAAAACGACGATGACATATGGTGTGTTAGATACACAAAATATGAGCTTTAATGTTGATATCAATGGCACTAGAATTGTTTTCTTAATTTTTACTATCAATCGTTCTGCAACTTTTCGAAAAATTCTGTTGATTATACAGTATTCAATAATATATTTTTTTTATCCACTGATAAACGGGCCAAATACCTTTATACATGAAATATTGAATGCCATAAAGAGTTAAACACAAAGAACATCTTGCACATTGAAATATTTTTATTGGCAGTAAGATAAGCATGTAAATTCTCTATATTTTCATTGTAGTTTGTTTCCACAGGTGTTATATCTTACATTAAACTCTAGAATGTATTTCACTGTTATAATTCATCATCATAATCAATAAAACTTCAAATATCCCTAAATATATTTTGTTATTCAAAATTGCTCATTGCACTATGTCGCAATGGCTTAGATAGTTTGAAAATATGTTGTAACAATTGAAACCCCTCAAGAAGGAAAAGATGTGTATTTAGGAGAGTGAATAGGGTATTAACAATAATTTGGGGCGGCTCGATTTAATAGTCCGGCATCGGCTCCGGTAGTTCATACGGCGGACGAGGATCGTTATACCCGTCCATACCGTTTACCCTTAGCCTTGACGTCATATACTAAAATAATAAAAAAGAAGGGTGAATAACATGTATGCCATAACAATCACGTCATACCATCCTTAAAAAGCAGCCCTAAGAAAAATAATTGTTCTGATTGTAACACTCTATGTGCCAGGATTTACGATCCGTTATCTCCAAGTTATTACCCCTAATTAACACCATATGATACCTGTGTGGGTGAAAGGTATTTTTAATGCAACATCCATAAAATCTTCTTCCGGGGACGGTCCGGTGGCCGAGGAGATAAGCGGCGCCGGTCTCATACGACAGGACCGGGGTTCAAATCCCATCTGGACCTTTCCCCCGTAGTGAGGACTGACTATCCAACTACGTGGTATCATTAAGTCTCGTAAGCCAAAAATGGCAGGCATGACCGAGTAGGTCGTTAGGCCAAAGAAGAAGAGGAAGATAAAATCTTCTTCCGATGAAATTTGGTCTTCATTCTTCTTTTTCAGCTATGTTTGCCATTTGTAAGACTGTTGCTCATTGTTGGTTTATTTTTTGAGCCCAAAGGCCACCTAAACCAAGCCTGCCATGAATATATCTATACATAAATTCCGGTGCAAAGCGGAAGAAATCAACCATGGGAATTACGTTACAACTCAAACGTAACACGATGTACGTGAACAGGCGGAAAGGAGTAGCAATAATGTTCGTGCAAGTGCTACCCTTTCCCCATTTTCGCGAACATCTGTGAACCGGAAAAAAATGTCGAAAACCGCGAAATCACATGAACCGTGAAACCGTTATGTTCACGAATCACACGGAACAATCGCGACAATGCGACACTAATTAGACGCGCACCGTTACTGATGCCAATTTTATGGAGCTTTAAGCTATAAGGTCTGTCGGGACAATTAAATAACATCGTGGGATGGGTCTTCTAGGATCTCTTGAGGTTCCAAAGATATGAAAGAACAAGGAAAGAGCAATGTTGGGAAACAATTAACCGGGCACACAGATTGTTGCAGAATGATGTTGTTGATTCGAATACAATAAACGAGGTTTTCTGGTGATACGGTGAAGACATCTTAATGTTGCGGTACGAGTTGTTGCGAAGAGGTGAAAGATATTACATGTTGTAAAAAGAAAATAATTCACTGGTCTCCTGCACATTTTGCTATTAAAGGATAGATGATCGAGTGCGGATACACGAATAGACGCGTCGACATCATTGCCATTCTTGTGCATGTTTCTTTCTCATGTCAAGGGTTTACTAGAGTGGCGTAGTAAAAGAAAGGTAGCACTTAGTTTAATCTTTTTTTTGCATAATAATCATGAAGATGTACCCGAGTACACCCGGGATAAGGTGCTCTTTCACGGTTCGGAGAAGGAAATGTCTCCCAACCAATGCGAATTGCATATTACATTAAGTTTAGATTTAAGATCATAGTTATAAGCAATACGGCCTGGCCGTAACTGATGAATAAAAAAAAATCATGAAGATGCTGTGGAACAAACCAATATTTGCATAATATTTATTATAACTCTTTCTTCATTTAACTCAGTTGAAAGTGAGGTGCATAGATCATTAAGTTAGAAAATGTTTTGTAAAATATTGCATTATTATTATCATATTAAATAAACAAAATTAGCTGGAAATACCAAGCCTTTGTTTTACCTAAAAATAAACATTTTCATCGACGTAAACAATACCATGTTTATCATTCATTTCCTGCTGAAATTTTTTGGTAGTATAAATGAAATTTGAAAATACATTGAGTCATGCTTGTTCGCCTGGTGTCAACTGTGTTCAATCATTCTGCCTTTGCATTGAAGAATCCGTTGTAATTTTCAAGGATTCCCTCCCAATGCATGCCTTCTCACGGTTTCTAACCGTTTTATTACCAGCCTTTGTTTCTCTCTAACGAAAGCTCGGACAGAAATGTAGCGAATCCCTTAAAAGACACGTCGAATCGTCAACGAAAGCGTTCCGTTGACAGTTTTTCCATCCTCTAACAGCTTTGGGCCAGCGAAGCCAAACATGCAAAACTGTCCCTGCCATTCATTCTTAAACGTGCGGGCGGAATTTCCAATCTCAAAACGTGTCAATAACGACACATTCCTGGTTCACTCCGCGTTGAAGAATGTAAGCAAGTTCTCGGACCGATGCTGCACTTGTTTTTATTCGTTCTAACCGTTCCCGTCGCAAAAAAAAGGTTTACAGCTTATCGTGACGATCGTTTCCATAGAAACACCTTTCAACCTCTACGAAAGCAACCGAAGCGTTCTTGACAATTCGAAGCTTTTTCCCATCGCACTCTTCGTACGAGTCGGTGTTCGTTCCGTTTGGCAGCTGACGGACTCAGAACTAAGTCATCTGAGGGCGGCCTAGTTAGAGGATAACATTCCAATGTGCAGCAAGGCATAAACGATTTTGCTGCAATCACCCTCTTTACCATCCGTTTTGTGCCGGAATTTGAAAGTTTCGAGAAAAACGTGCTTCCATAATTGTTCGGTATGCTCCCGACAAAAGAACCGGTGGACCCGGTGTGCCTGAGTAGGACGACGGGTTTCTTATACGCTCGTTTTTAGCATTGGCATTCCAGTGCTACCAACAGGCAGATATCGATAGGTTTTGATTGAAGCTTTCCAAACACTCTTTTCTGCTTCGAAGCTTTTGAGGGTTGAAGTTAACATTCTGTCATTTCTGCTCTACGAATGTCCCCTGGACATTCTTTACGAAATAAAGTTGGCAGCAAAAACAATGTTTTCTTTCTAATGGAATGTTAAAAGTTTGCTAATTTGTATCACCTGTACTCCACCTGTGTTTCAAAATGTTTGTTGTTTCAACACTGAATATTAACATTTTTATTATTCGGATACTGTTTTATCATAATAACATTACTACTTTCTGTCTTTTTTTTATATGGGAAAATTAATTAAATTCTTGATGTTACCAATATCGAACCAGATATTGTTGCAAATGAATCCATTAGATAAAAAAAGTTAAGAAAAATATTACATAACTTCTGCAGTCTTATATATTTTTAGATTTTTGCAACTTAATATTAAATTTTAAATAACCTAATGCGATAGAAACCGATGCTCCCAATATCGCACAGAACAGATAAAAATGTGGTCAGGTTTGAAGATTAAAGTTTTGTTAACATCCTATCAAGCATTCTCAGGCGTAACATTTTTTTCCCATCGTTCGACCGTATGCGCTCCTGTTTCGTTCTCTCCACTCCTATTGAATCCAATCCGCTGAAAATCACTATCTATGTACCTACAAAAGCTGGTGCCAGAAAGTTCAAAAATGAAACCCATCCGCATCTTACCTAACCCAAGAATAGGGCGTACATTCGTACGGGGCTCGGTAATCTACCGTACCTGTCAATGTCTTTTTAGCCCAATCGTCTTTAAACTGCAAGCACAAAGCCTTCACCGTAAACCGTTCGTTCTAAACGGCACATCGAACAAGTTTTATCACGACAAAACTATTCCCATGGGACATATCTCCTCACTTGAGATCAACTTTTTGGAACAGCAAATAAAAAAAAAGTCTCAATCCTCGAACCGACATGATAGTAAAACTATCCACGGGTATGCTTTCGGAACTGACATTCTTACCCACACCAGCAAAATTGTTGTACCAGATGAGTCAACGACATACTCCATAAACTTGGCTTTTGGGCGCTTGCTGGAATTCACATTTGCACTTTTTTTCTGTTGCATTCGTTCCATGTGAGTAAAGAGTGGAGGGAAATTAAAATCACAACATTCCGTTCATTTGCTGCGAAACTTTTACTGTTCAATTAAAGTTCTCGGCCGTTCGTTCAGCTGCTCCTGCGGTTTTGTGGTAACCGCATTCGGCAAACTCGGATGCCTTGATGCCTTAAGCCAAACTAAGCTGATGTCAGGATTCAAACGACTGCTCGAACGCAATCAACGCCAAATGGAGAAGCGAGCAGGATGGCAGTGTGGTTGAGATTTTTTCCTCGATTCTTGTACCGTATACAGGTTCTCCTTTTCGTTACACCCTTTCGGCACAATCGCTCGATTGCCGTAAGCTTAGCTGAGGGTGTTTTTTTTCTGTTTCTTTCGTTACACCCAATTTCCTGTCTGGAGTAAACTGTTCTACAAGCTATTCTGTGCACCAAGGGTTGGAGCTATTTTGTAAACTATTTTGGTGCAACAGTGAAGGCAACTGAAGCCAAAGTTAAATCGCATTCCGAACGATAAGTGAGAACATACACCGTTACAACAGGCCTTATTGGGTAAACTCTCCAAAACGCTCTGGTGCACGCAGACCGGTACAGTTGCAAATTGGCTAAACTTGTTCGAATTAAGCCGTTCCCCGTGGAAGCTGCAAAGAAACATCGTTCGCAATGGAGTACGAATTGTCAACTACCGATTCGCTTTTTGTTGTGGCATTCCTTTATTCCAGGATTATCTCCTGGAGCAGGTGGACTGTGGTAAGATGGAAATTTCACTAGCCTTTCACAGCGTAGTGTAATGCAGAGTACAGCTGGCGGACATAAGAGTTTCCCCATATAAGTGAAGGCAATTATTAGAATGTGTCCCTCCTAAACGATGTGGTGTACCAGTGCACAATTAAATGCCATGATGAGTCATCACAGTGGACTAGCGCAAATCATTGAATTAGCATATTATTGTTTAACATGCAAGTCTACACTCTCTTGCGCACCGAATCAAGTGCGAAACAAACTTAGGGCGCCGGAGTTTGGAAAATAAAATCAAATAATTTCGAAAATTCCTTACCATTCAGACTTTAGGGATAAGTTTGCAACACTGGACTCCATATGAAGTGTTTTGATGTTGTTTCATTTTAAACAATTGTTTGAGCGATTTTTGCAAATTTCGTCATAAAATAAATGCACTAGTCATTAAATAATGGCACTACAACCTCCAACCTCGTGACGTGCCATTTCTTGCTGCCGGGGGTGGATTTTTTCCCGCAAAATATTAGTCACTCCTGTATACAGGGAAACGATAAGGATGAGATTCGAACCCCGGTTCTGCCGAATGAAGACCGGCTCCACTATCTTCTGCTCAGTCCCCGAGCCTCTAAAAATTTTTATTAAGTAGTGACATATTCTGCACAATTTACAACAACTTAAATTTTACTATGTTTCCCATCTAACCCTATATGGAACATTACACTGGAATATTATAAAGCGAGCAACACACGATCGATTGGATGTTACCTTCACGTACACGACGAATTTCTGACGCTAACGATATGACTAGAAAACAAGTGGCATGCATGATCACGACCAGCGTAAAACTCTTCTCACAAAATCTCATTGGCGTTGCAAACAAAAAAGAAAATATTGCTTTTTTCCGGATACAAACTTTTCGCTGATCCCCATCCATGGTATGAAATTGAAACCTCGCGGCCTAAAAGTCCTTCATTTGAGTGGGAAGTGTTTTGTTTCAATTTGAAGCTGGCGAGAAAGATTTTTTTCAAAGCCCCTTTCCGGGGGCAGATGGTACACGGACACAAACCTGGTTGTTTGACATGTTATTCTTTTGTACCCCGTTTATTTTACTCTAGAGTGCCTTTTTCTCCACAAGCCTCTGACGTCCGTGGTAGACTGTGCGTGGTTCGGTATGAAAATAGTTCTGAAAGCAGTGAGTGGAAATCCTCCCGTTTTTGGGAAATGTGTCGCCAGCAGGTCGACGAGATCGGACGATTGGCTTCATCATGTCAATCGGAAAAGCGTTAACGCGGTACGTTGACGTTGATAGCTGGGGTGGATGTAGCATATTTGGATAGCTTTGTTTTCGTAGAGAAAATGCGTCTCAGGTTGCACGTGAAATGCGAGTCTCTTGTTCAACGTTTTTCATATCGAAACGGGAATTATCTAAAAAAACAAGGGATACATTCAGTATAATACCGTTTTGTTCCTACTGGATTGAATACAAATTTATGCTGAATATAAATAGAAAACGCAACGTTAAATACAATTTGTCAACAAAGGCAAGTTTAACCTATGATTGGTATATTGCAATATGCCCATTCTTGTTGGCCATGTATAGTGTACATAAATTCTCTCCTCGGTTCAACTAATTCGATGCAATCAGATCCTTCCTGAGGACTTGCTCAAAGTTGCAGCTATGGTTGTTAACATATTGGGATAATCGTGAAAAAAGAGGAAGCTTAGTGCACACATATTGAATCTTAATTTAATAACACTTAGCCTATCGGACCTCTCCAAATATTGAGCTATATCGAGTATTTACATTTCGTTTTACCCACTTATCCGCCTTCGAATCCACATTCATCAAGAGAATTTCCAACGCATTTAGCATCGATGTATGAAATTTATTACGCATTCAAAACACATTTTCCCAATTACACTCCTTAACCCACTAGCTCCCTCCCGCATTTCTCGTATTCGTTTGATCTAGTTTGGTTTTCGATCGATGCGCAAATCTCCTTAATTGATTTTAACTTTTGTAGGGCACAACGGCAAAGATGAAGACGACGAGGATTTATGCTAATGCCGCCTACCCAATCCAGTGGCATGTGCATCGAGAACAAATGCTAAATGAAGGGGATCTCCCGACGGGGAATCAACACTATGGGAAGAGGGTTTTGCAATGTACCGTAGCCTTTTTATTCAATCTGAATTGATGCGTCTACAAGGATCGTTACGTGTTGATTGGGAATTGTTTGCCGTATTACGATGCCTGTGAGTGTCAGATTTGGAAGAAAGCTGAAACGATTACACGTCCACACGCTGTGTGGTTCAATATGGTAGTGGAACGAAAAGCAAATCTTCATCACAATACTGTGCCAGGGAGGATGCCCAAAACCACACCGATAAGTTGTAAAGGTACCACTAGTTGTTTGATAGAGTGGGTGGTTTGAGAGATGGAAATGGAGATTTGTTGGTTGTTTGCTGCACCCGACAGCTGTTTGTTGCAACATAACAACCTACCGCAACGGGATTGTACGGGCTGGCATCACATCAAACAATGAGTACAATAACTGCAACGAGCAGGTCGTTCCTAACTGATAGAATGTTACATGTACACCCGTATGGTATGCAATGTATGCAAATTAATAAGAAAACGGCCCTTCTTATGGCATGAAGGGATACCATCGATCAACCCATAAACTATCTCATCTCCATCGATTTGAAGTGGCAAATTTTTCAATTTCTTGATATGAATAAATGTCAGAACAATGAGTTTACTCTTCCCGTAAGATATGGCGTGGCAATCATTTAGTTAAAACTTATCAAATAACAAAACGTGTTGAAAACCCTCGATAAGGTCCTTGTCGTACAGCAAACCATGCATCGATTGCCATGGGAGAGGCTTTCCAACCTAAATTGGGAATTAGACGGGTTCAGAACTTTAAAACTATTTTTTTGCAATTATTCTAAATAATTTAAATAAACACAATTTGTTCTGAGCGAACATGAAATCAATAATTCTATTTGAAATAATTAAAAATTATTTGATTATTTGATTACTGATTTAGGAGGTTCATCAATTAAATTTTCTAACCCTTACCTTAATTATCCTTTTTAGACAAATAGGAATTATTTCAGGAAATTTTGAATGCTTTAAAATATTATAGACGAATTAGAACAATTAATTAATGCTATTATGTGACAGGAGTAAAGTTACGCCGTCCTTAAGCTGGTACGTTGTTATACCGTCATTTTCTGTGCCATATACTATATGATAATACTGGATGCTTTTTTGTTAAACAAATTCTCTAACATCTACTAGGCATCAAAACCACGATATTAATATTTATTTTGCATACTTATACATTTTTGAACAGCTTCATCCATCGGAAAGTGATTTTGGGTGTTGGTAAGTTTGGTAGCTAAAATAAGGACAATGTCATTTCTTGAAGAATTTCCGTGAACATAGCATTTATAATTCGACTATTTTCAATCCAAATTAAATAAATAATTCCTATACACAAATATTAACCATTTCCGATGTTCCAAAATAAATTAATCTGTTAAGCCGGATGCACAAGGTCTCATTGGTAATTTTTGTTTTCTATTTACCGTTTTAATTTTATCATCATTTACAAAAAAGCATTCTTGTGGGAATTTTTTTGTATAGTATTGAAAAATATCTGTTCACTAGATACGCCTTCAGAACGATTTCGGTCAACCCAACACGTTTACTTTTTTTTTTGCCCCATCTACAAGGACGGATACGAAATCGATTTTCCGTTGGATGGGTTTAAACGACTAACACCCGATAGTTCAGCTTTGCATATCTGTTAATTTACAAACTATATAATATTTTTCTAAAATAGCCATTTTCTATAAAATTTGTTATTAATTTGTTTTCAATTATTATTTTTAATTTAATTAGTTGTACATTTTTAAGGGAACCACAACAAGTGTTAGTCTTACAATAACTAAAAATTTAAAAAAGGTCATTGGACACCAGAACCAAAGCAAGAGTAAATAGTAACGCCATTCACGAAAGATTCAACCTTACGAGCACTTGAAAATCCACATCACGTCCCACCACGAAGAAAATTCACGGATTTGGTTCATCATTTAAGCCGATGCTTTCCTTTCGCTATTCGTCCTTCTTCAAAGCAATTGGATTTGATTTTCAAATACCGTTTGTAAAAGCCTAATTTACAAGCCAGCGCGTGACAACGCAACAATCAACGCAAACGCAATACGGTTAACGATTATCAAGCGAAGGAGTACTCGAGAAGAAAAGCTTGACCGATCGTGGGTTTTAAGGTTCATAAAAATTCTCCTTTTTTGCTTATACTTTTCTTGGGCCACACGACCGACCCCGGTGTGTCTATATTTGGTTGGTTTTCCTTTGAACTTCCAATTACCTTCCCAGTTCTGTTCACGTGCTAAATTTTCTCGCTAATATCGTACTTCTTAACGAAGGGACTGTTCTGTCTCTTCCCTTGGTTTGGCCAGATTTCCACGGGAGAAAAATCAATTCCATCAAGCGCTGTTACAAGGCCGAAAATAGCTCTCCATCTGTTTGCGTTTGTTTCATCTGCAACTCCATCTAGCCTCCAGTTTCATCTTGACAAACCGTATCCACTTGGTTGCGTGGGTCTTCTGTTCTATGTGCCTATCCTTGAGACTTGTGTCAATCACTTTGATAGGTAATTTTAGACAAACGCTACACCAGCCAGTACGCAGTGCGTGAAAAATTCTTCTTCACTCATCGGTAAGAATGATTGAAAAAGGAAGTCGATAAAGTAACAAGATTGCGTGAAAAATGAAAACGAGCAACACGAAACACTTCATATCGCGGATATACCAGATCTGTGTGCACGATGTGATTTACATATGAATAATGCTCCAGCATCAAGTACCTTTTATCAACCACGGCCGTCACGGATGTTCAAGGCAGATGTGGAAAATATTGGTCCACTTCTCATCTCAGCCCTCATATTCACAGACTAACACAAACCACCTTGCAGTCTGTTGGTAGCAGAATAGGTAATAAAAAAAGGAAAACTCAAATCTAGGATGGATCGTGTAGCAGCGCCACATCCATAACATGATGCCCGGCTAGTTGCGTCGTTGGTTAACGGAAGGACAACAGTGATACTGATTTTTTTTTAAGTTTCGCTCAACTTTTCAGTTCCTTTTGGTGCCATCGTTAGCTTTAATGGATATTTCCATCCATGGGAAGTCTTGTCTGGATGCGACTGTGTTCTTTTTCGATCGAAGGAAATATATTTTTATCAACGCACCTGAAGTCTTTGCAGCAGTTCAAATATGTAATTTAAAATATTGATTCATGAACGCGTTTTACTATATTTCTAAAACACTGAAATCTAAAACTTTACCTTCAACGAGCAATGTAAAGTAACAAATCAAAGCTTCCTAAAATCAAACACCTATAGGGAAGCGGAAGCTATGTGACACGGTTTTTCCTAAACATGTGCACATTTATGGACCTGTGGATCGATTTTCAGATAAAATACACCCATAAACCAACAAATGGCTCACTATTTCTTACCGGACAGTGCCTTTTCTGGAGGGATTTTGATGACTACATTTATGCCCTATTCCATCACTTCCGATTCCGGGCTGTACCTGTATAATAGCAGCTGACTAAACAGATTCGTTCAATCAAGGCCAGCCTCATACCATTGCAGAGGCAAAACTCCCCGAAATAATAAAGAACCCGCACCTAAAAACCTTGATCGTAGAACTTTGTTTTATGACCACATTTCCGTCCACATTCTTACCTGCCAAATTCTTGACGCCAGCAGTGGAAAAACGGTAATTCGAATGAAATGTATCCCTTGCTTCCATTCACACAAGCGCCGCACTCGGTGGACTGTATACTGTGGATAATGTTGCTACTATTGTTGGTGTACTATTTGTTTGTTTTTAATGGATGTGATGAGGATTTTTTTTCTATGATAATAAAAGTATCTTTCAAAGGGAGAGCACATCACTTTATTTTCATGCTTTCCGTTCATGACCGTTCCTGTCGAATTTGTTCGGAAAAGGATATAAAATCCTATAGACACGAACCAGAATGCACATACTTAATGTCGTATTCTAATGATCTGCATCGTCGTATCTTGATTTATGTGTCGTTTCTTATTTTACCATCCAAATTCGATTTGAACATATTGTAAGCATGAGCAACATCGTCATTTCCCTTCTGTATAATATACCACTATCTGTGATTGCGTAGTGTGTCGTGTATAAGCACACGTTAAGCTGTTTCCAGAACAGCTTGATAATTGTGCTATATTGTACTCAGTTATACAAAATTTGTAAAAAAAAAACTATAAAAATATTGCAAACTCGCAAGTTTTTGGAGAATTTGCACCAATGTTTGGCGACTCTAGAGCGTTGCACATATAATTTATCTGACGAAAATTAGCATCTTGCCGAACATCTTCCTATGCAAAAATTATCCTTCTAAGGATTATTCACTTTTCTCATTCGAGTTCTTATTTAAGCATTTACTGAATGTTGTTGTTCAATGTACTTCAACTTTCATTTATAGCAACTACAAAAGGTTATTGAATATACATGTATAATGTATTATTAAATTATATTAGCTATTATATATATGGACAAATTACTTATGGAAAATTTATAGATTACTATAGAAACAATAAAAAACAATTATAAATACATCACATGACAGCCATAACTTATCCAAGACGAAACCTCATTGTTGTCATATGATTCTACATATGGGACATTCTGTATGAATCCACATCTCCAGTGTTTGTCATATGTAACTTTATTTATTGTGGTAATTCACTGTTTAGGAAGTTTTGAAGAAACGCACCGGAGTACTGAGGATCAAACTTTATTTTTGTTGCCTTCCAAACGGGCAGAGTTTCCCCTTTTGATAGCTGCTATTTATACTAAATTTACTCAATCTAATCCCAGCTTAATTTATTTACTTCCTACGTATCCCTAAATCTTTCTTATGCTTAACATCTTAATTGTCTATCCTATTCTAACCTATACTATTAACCTTCGACCAATCACGACTATCTCTAAAATCCTATCTCTCTATAATTTTACTCTAATTCTGCTCGCTGCTATATGTATTACAATTGCCTATGCGTAGACGCCACACCTCACCCCTTTTAAAAAAATGGAAATCGTATAACATAGTTTTCATCATTTAACTAACCTATTTTTGGTGTACAGTAGTTTCTTTCTTGCTGTAATTGTTTATGATAGTACAATTTGGTTGTTGTACTTTAGAAACTGTTTATGGCCCTAATTATAAAGGATCTAATTTTCTTCTATTTTCATTTCTTATTTTCATTCTGGTTGATGCTGCTGTTTGTAGCAACCTGTCTGTTCTCTTTTTGCTCAACCAATTTTTTTCGCGCTACTTCGTTTGATTTTTGTATTTTATATTTTGGATCATTATAATACTCTTCATGATTGTATATTGGCGTTTAAGTTGATAGCTAAGATTGCCAATCGGTAGGCTGTCAACTACAACGCCAATATACAATTATGAAGAGTATTATAATGAACTAAAATATATATACGTATATCGCAAACGCGCCTCAATTTACCTGAACAGAATTTCGGATCTCAGATTTCTGATGCTTGGAAGAATAATTACCGACTCGTTGTATGTAGTGAAAGAGTGCGAAGGAGTGTAATTTTTTTCCTGCTGTCTCTACTCATAATTTTAGTCCATACTTAGATTTTAGTCGACTGTCCCTGACACTCACTACTTTCATGTACCAAAACCTATCCTTATATTTTAAAGAAACAGAACGAAGCCTATCGAAGCCTTCTTGTTTGAATAGTAGACAGAGAAGTGCGATTTCCAGGTCCAGAGTCCACCTTTTTTCTTACGGCATGTGTTGTTGTTCGGCATCTTTTTTGTCTAGCCTGGTAATTTCAGGTGGGCTGTTTATAGCCTCATGATTCAGTATATCACTCTTGAGTGTTTAGTGTTACACTGTGCGTGGTTGCATAGAATTACTGAGTAAAAATCTCACGTCCCATCCGTGTGTTTGGGAGATGGGCAACTCTGTTTGCGCTTCAACATCCAGCTCCCAACCCAGACTTTTGATAGAATATCTTATCTATATGACAATTTAGTTCCTGGGATATTTCAATGCATTCCATAATTTAACATAGATCCGCGCTTCGGGTTATCTTATGTTTTAATTTATTTAGAAGTAATATATACATTTGCTGACCAATATATGAAAACTAGTATTAAGGGTAGTGGGTATCAGGAAGGTATTAAGAAAAGACATTAAGAAAGAAGAAAGTCGTACGGATGCGGAAGGAACCAATGGAAAAGTTTGCCATCGAAGTAAGGGAGGAATAGGTTGAAATGACGAATACAGACTAAAAATCTGAAGACATGTCTAGTGATATCTTAACACTTCGAATTTTCGCGATACGATCGCGCTAAGATGAGCAGATCATACTCCAAGAGGTACATAAGTGTATCAGCATGAAACGAACATGACAACAACACAAAGGTTTAAGTGTTTGTAAAAGGTAATGTTGCCCAACCAATTTGAATTGCATACGAGATTATGTTTGAGTTTAAGATACTAATATTTTTCCGGATAGAGAGAGAGAGAGAGAGGAAGTTAGAAGAACGTCAACTGGGAAACAGATTAAGGTTATTCGAAGGGATGTGATAATCAAATAGAGAGAAAATATGATAGAATTTTAGAACCATTAGCATAAAGGAGGTGGAACGATGGTGGAAGAATAACACTAACTTTATGATTAACAAAAGGGATATTATCAATAAAAAATAACAATACACTCATGACTACATTGTTACTTACCAAAGGCAATAAAAACCCATGAGTTTTGCGACACTCTATGCGTGGAATGAAAGTACCACTAAAAACGATCCTTATGAGTTGGACGGTGACCCTACTAAAGTAGAACGAGTAGGAATAGCAAAGTTCAGGTGGATTAGTTACATTATTACAATTACACTGCTTGAACCAAACCTTAAAGCCATTTTTGAAGGATGAATGATAGACCCCCATCCAGGTGAAACGATGGCGTTCAAAAAGCGCCAAATAAGTGAGTAAGTAGTTCTATCATATTCGGCTTTAATTCATTCTACAAACAAAGCAACGAGATGGAACGCACTGAGTAACTGTTTCTTCATCTTCTCCAGATATCTCGCCGCTTTTTTTTCCATGATTCGTTTATTTCTCTATCTGTCTCTGATACTTTATGCTTGCAAACTTCGGCTAACACAACTAAGAAACATAAACGACATAAATCTTCTAGCGAAAAACTCTATCTGTACAATCCCAATCCGTACACCTAGAGAGCCTGGAACCCATGGTCCAGTCGAAGACGGTTTGACGCTGCTAGGAGAAAGTCCATAATTTTCGCATTTCTTAATTTCCATTTTAATTGCAGGTCCTTCTGCAGTGGCTACTTACAACTTTTGTGCTACAATTTGCAGCAACTGGATGATGATGCGGCCTGAACCTTAAAGTTTTGGTGCTTGTATTTTTTTAAATGTATTTAGCTTCGTCCTTAGCGAAACGGCGTCCAAACTGGGCCAATACATTGATTTTGTGTTTATGTTGTTTTTCCCGCCCTGTTCAGTCGTTTGCTTTTCGTACGAAACTATCTAGAGCGGGGTTTTATTACATTGCAGTGCACTTATCAACTCGAGAGCACGGGCAAAACTTTTCGAGGATTATTTCATTTTCCTAATTTCCCTTTCGCCCGTTGCCAAAGTATGCTGTAAAAGCAAGAGAAATATAATTTCAAAGGTGCTTCTTGCGAAAACTAGTGATTTCAAAGACGGTAGCTACCGGCAGGGTAATAAAACGAGAGCTAAAGAGTGCTTGAAATACAGAAGAGTATAACAAAAGATTCGGTGAAGCACATTCGAAAAGAAAACTATTAACGGAACAGTGCATTCCAATCGCCGCTTATATGATAATGTATCGGAGCTTCTTTGCATCATTAAATTGCACTCACGTACACTGCACATCAAATGGAACAACATCTTCGAAACGGACACTTTTCATAGTTTCCAACCCGTAGCAGCATTCGTACCACTTCCACATGGCAGATGCATCGATCCATGCATCCCGGTGAAAAGAAAAATGTTTCCTGCCCGTCGGGGGGCTTTTTTCTTCTCGGCACATTGCAACGTGAGCGTACCGTAGCTTTTCCTTTCCGATACGCATTATGCCCTTGGGCTTCTGAAGGATGGGAGGAAAAAAACGTAACGAAGGCATATGCTCATCTTGCAAAAATTGATACATTATTAGATCTGTTCGGCGCGCTTGCAATTCAGTGGTGCATCCTGTGTGCCTTTCCGAGCGTGTGTGAGCGAATGCATCCGATTCTTTGAACATGTCCGAAATTTATATTCGGTCGTTTGCTCCCGGAAGCCCAGGTAAAGTCAAAGCCGGTTGGGTTGGGTCTGCCATCTCATTTTTCTACATCAAAGCGACATAGATCAACTAATGAATCTCATCAGCTGCATAAAATTGGGAAAAAAGGAGCGATGGCACGGCGGGAACTTCATATTTGTATCATTTTCTAAGAGCTTCTCTGCCTTGCAACCGGGCTTGGCTCATGTTTGACCACTACTGGGTAGATGCTACTACCGACAAAGTGTCACGAAATGTCGCAATACGACCATTAAAAAACGACCAGCACGGAACGTTTCTTTTGTCGGCGGGGGAGGACCGACATGACGAAAAACCCTCAACCTAACGATTCGAAGAAAATAGTACAAAAATGACGCAGTGTAGCGAATGGGGGAAAAAATAAAAAAATATATATATCACCCAC
>KB663688.1:3260504-3282631 GCA_000349025.1 Anopheles minimus
TGTAAAGATTTCCGATTTTCCGTATGTGCGTATTGCCACGTTTTCTCCATACAAACTCTCATACCGTGTGAAGGCTGTACCATAACCATGTACTGCTCGGAAGAGTGTTTAAGTAAAGCGCATCAATTTCATCGGTACGAATGTGCAGTCGTTCGAGATATTCGGCGTATTTGTGGTAATGCGGAGAAAGAAGGTATGTTGGCGTTGCAAACTGTTGCAAAAGCAATTGCCCTGTTTGATCAAGATTTGGAAGCGATGATGAAACACTTGAACAACGGGTTGGACGGATCGAAGGTGAATGCATTCGTGATCGATTGGAGAACAGCCACACCAAAGGATGCATACAACACGGTACATGTGTTGTCGACCAATCAAACACTCCGTAGTCGTAAAAATCTTGCTTTACAAATTTACTGCGCAACCATCGTACATCACCTAATGCTGGAACGAACGGAGCTGAGAGCGATCTGCGTAACAAATGCAGAAAAGAGCAAGTTGTTGTTTGATTTAATTCTGCACCATTGGCAAATAGCGCAGGTCAATGACACTTCTTTGTGTTATACGACAATTTTTGAAGTTGGGTTCGACTGTACCACATCTGTTTGTGGCATTTTTCCGCTGATCAGTATGTTAAACCATTCCTGCGTACCGAATGTGATGCACTTTTCTCTAGATGATGGACGCTGTGCTGTAGTGGCATTGAGCCCAATAGCTGCGGGAGAGCAGCTTTTCAATTCCTACTTGTGAGTTTATTGTGCAAACGGATAAATGGGTCTTTACTAATGTACAATTGACTGCTTACAGATTATTTGCTGATGAACAAGAGACATCAGCGAGATTGACTGTTTTGAAGGAATTTTATCAATTTACCTGCCGATGCGACGCATGTGAGTTAGCAGTTGATGACGATGATGCTCAGCCAAACGATGAAGAGGAGTATTTTATACGACGTATTAGATGTTCAAAAACAAACTCAAAACTAGTATCGGAGCTTACTTCCTACCTGAATGCAGCTGGCCGTTATTTTCCTCCATGCAAATTGTCCCGATCTCAGGTTATGTTGAAAAGTTTGCTGGAATTTATGTACGGTGCATTACCAGTGAAACGTCGAACCCAGAAGATAAACGAACGAATTAGCCATACATAAGGAGAGGTTCGCCATTTGTATAAAACAAACCTTACCCAGTTTTCCATTCAAAGTAATGTATTACAGTCAATCAGCCCGTAAATCTTGAAATATATATATAACTTGATCTTACATATCAATTTTGTATTAGAATAAAAAATAATAAATTTATTTTTGTCCTTAATTTGTTACTTTTACATTCTTGTTCTTCTTACAGGATGTGGGATTTAATGTACAGGAAAGAATACTAGGCGTTTTCAGACAAAAGATTCACCGTGACGAGTGGTATTTGCACAACAGAATGATCGACGATTGACCTCTTTATGGGACAGAGCTCGTTTGTAAAATAGCTAGAATTCAGTAAAGGTTTTAATAATACTAGTCCGCATTTTGGGCACACAAATTCTATTCTAATTTTATCTCGAAGTGTTATTTTTGCATTTCAATATCTTTTTACCGTATAACATTAATTAGATTAATTAAAATTTTAAAAAGTAGTGTATTTTCGGGTGTATAACATCTTTTTTCGAATCCGGGATATAGAAAGGTGAGGTCATATGGTCACAAACTTATTGGTATGGTACTGTACCATGATGATGCTACACACGCAAATTAATAACACAATTCAGTAATGAGGAAGCTGCAACGGTAATCATTTGAAATTCAAACAGGTTGTGCGATTCTTCTATATCCAAGTACCACAGTATATGTTTACTGCCATTCAACTGTACCAAACGTCAGTGAAATGACCGTGTAACTTTACACAGTGTTATGATTGTTGTTATTTTCATTGCACGCGCTCGGCACATCTGTCAAACTGGTGCTACTTTCGTTCCGTTGGCAATTTTCACCTTCGTTCCGTTTCGGTAGCTTTTGCAGTGGAATAATAACAGAAACTTTCATCGTACCAGCTGAAATGAAGTGTCACTATGAAGTGCTCGGAATTACGCGCACAGCAGAGGGAGATGAGATCAAGAAATCATATCGTAAGCTGGCGCTTCGCTGGCATCCCGACAAGAACCTGGACAATGCCGAAGAGGCCAATCAACAATTTCTCCTTGTACAGGCGGCATACGATGTGCTTTCCGATCCACAGGAAAGAGCTTGGTAGGTCGGACGGCGAAAAGGTGCCCAAGTTTTTTGTGAGCAACAGCTTAAAATGTATCGTTTCTAGGTACGACAACCATCGTGAGCAGATTCTACGAGGCGGTCACACCGACTATGAGGATAGTTCCCTGGATGTGTTCCCGTACTTTACCACCTCCTGCTACAAAGGCTACGGAGACGAACCGGGAAGTTTCTATGCGGTGTATGCCGAGGTGTTCGACAAGTTAGCCACGGAAGAGGTGGAATTCCTCGATACGGAGGAAGAGTTCGAGACGATACCGAAGTTTGGTAACTCGCAATCCGATTATGAAACGATCGTGCGCCTGTTCTACGGCTACTGGGAAGGGTTTTGCACCAAGAAAAGCTACGCCTGGCTAAACCCGCACAACGTTGCAGAGATACGTGATCGTAGAATACTGAAAGCAATCGAGAAGGATAACAAAAAGGTGCAGCAAAAGGCGCGCAAAGAACGAAACGAAGAAATCCGTAGTCTGGTGATGTTTGTGAAGAAGCGGGACAAACGTGTGCAGGCCTACAAAAAGCTGCTGGAGGAACGAGCAACCCAGAATCGTTTGAAATCGGAACAAAAAAGGCTGGAGCAGATACGTCGCAATCAGCAAGAAATCGAGGAACAGCAGCGCAACTCGACCAGCTTCTTCAATGATGCGTACGAGGAACAGTTGAGGTATGACGAATGCGATTGTGAGAAATGCTACTACGTATGCAACATTGTTTTTTCCCCATTTTATATTGCAGAAAACTGGAAGCTTCCTATGCCGACGCGTCAGAAGAGGAGTCAGACGAGGAGGAGGAGCAAACGAACGGACTGGAGGATGCAATGGCCGGACTGAACGTGAGCCAGAACGAAAACGGCGAGGAAAGCTTTTACGTGGACGATCTGTACTGTGTCGCCTGCGATAAGATGTTTACCAATCGTAGCTCGTACGAAAATCACGAATCTTCGAAAAAGCACAAACAAAATGTGGAGCTGTTGCGAAAGGAGATGCGCAAGGAAGCGGAAGACAACGAAGCAGGGAAAGCGAACGACAACGATCTGGAAGATGGGAACTTATCGAACGAGGAGTTGGAACAGGAGCTGGAAACGCGCGGCGAGGAGCAACAGGAATCCGACGAGAAAACGGAACAGCTACCCTCGAAGACGAAGCAGAAGAAAAATAAGGGCAAAAAGAAAGCGCTCAGTACTGCTATACCTGTGATAAAATCGTCCGAAGACGAAGAAAACGATGCTGCAGGGGAGGGTGCAGATATGGCCGGTTTGCGGTTAGCGGGTCGATCATCCAACGTCGCCGACAGCGATGACGATGATGATTGGACCGGTGGTGGTAAAAAATCGAACCGGAAAGGAAAAGCGAAGGGAAATTCTAACCAAAAAAACAAACCATCTAAACCGGCAAAAGCAGAAGTTCCCAAGGAAGAACTACAGGATGAACCAAAAGCTACACCTGAGTCGAGACAGCCCGTCTCCGATGATGAGGGTGCCGGTCAGCCAACGGAAAATGCGTGTGTGACGTGCAAGGAAAAGTTTAGCTCCAAAAATAAGCTGTTCGAACATTTGAAAAAAACTGGCCACAGTGTCTACATCGACAAGGCGAAGGCAACCAAACCGAGTTCGAAGGGTAAGCGGAAAGGAAAGTAAATAGCGGGCTCCGCTTTACTCGCGAGTGCACCAGTGTGGGCAATTGTTTCGTAAAATAGTTACAAAAGTATTGTATATTTATTTCGAGAGAAAATATGATCTATAAAAAAGTACATCGAATGCATACAATACTTGGCACTTACGGGAGTGGTACGAGTCATGCGAACGTTCGAATGACTTGCTCTGCTGCTTACATACGCTAAAATATCTACGGCGTACATTCGAAGGCACCGTGTGTGTTTGTATGTGTAAAGGTAATAAAAAGGATAATAATATAGAGCGCACACGATATCGTGTGTCACGCTTCTTCTTCTTAACGCTATCCTATCGCGGGCACATCGTTACTGATGGCGAGTTTGTAACTTTTCTTTTTGTTTTTTTTCACTGGACCGAAGTGACTTTGGTTTAATTTTGACTGCATCCGAAATGTTAATTGCTTAGTTGCGTCCCTGAACTGAAGGACGGAAAACTCGCGTACACATCCGCGCAGCGTCCTTTTTGGGTGCGCTCAGTACAAAAACTGGATACGGTAACACACAGTGAGAAAAATGCCCGCATTCTTTGATGATTCTCTTGTCTTATCCACTACGTTTGCAGCTGCCATGGTGACGGCAAAAAATATAGCTGCGTTTAAACACATATAAAAGAGAGATTCGTACAGTCTGTTAAGGAAAAGCAGGCGATGATGATTTACATCACGCACGCCAAAACATCCCCATCGATGACGCGACGCTGTGCTTTGGCGCTGTAGTAGGCCGCCTCTGCTTTGAGGCACACCACGGTACACAAGAACGCGAGCAACACACCAGCGGCACCAACGTAGATCGACTCACCAAAGGTACAGTCTGCCGGTGAGTATGGTTCCGCATCCGGTCCACATAGCTTCTTCACCCGGGGCACATCCCAAGCGAGCGGATACACGAGAAAGCCGCACAAAACCATCATGGCGGCGATAGCTTGAAAAATGCACAGGAACTTGTGCATGCTGAGCCCGAAGAAGGAATCCACGCGACAGCAGATGACAAACATGCAGAGCATGGTAAAGCCAAGCAGCATCGTGCCCACACACATCAGGAACATGGTGAATTTCCACGGCACCGGAAATACGCTCGAGTCCGTCTGCAACCCGTACAGATCGAAGTTGCCACAGTTGTACTCGGAATGGCTCATGCGTTTACATCTGCAAGCAAAACGAGCGGCATTATAATCGAACATTTGTAACATTGATTGTAGTGAATTGATTGTAACCTTACCTATTGTATATTCCCACCGATGGATGACGAATGACGGTGAAGTTGCCCTCCTCGTTCGTGATCCGTATCACTTCCGGACCGATGAGCCACTTCGGCTGGACGATGGCACAGAGCAGTGTCAGGCTGGCAACCAGTGTAACGGCGAACCACACAAAACCGTGGCTCGTAATCAGCATTCTACAGGCACACATGGCGTTTGCTGTAAACCGACAACACAAAACTGGATTTATTGCGGAAGGAATGAAGTGTGAAGATCGGCGTTGTAGATTGTGCAAAGCGCTGAGTGAAAATTGTTTGTCGGCAAATCAGCATTGCAGGGGCCTTGTCAAACTGGAATGCAATTTGGGTTACCCACTGTGCGGTAAACTTGAGTGACATTTTATGTAAATTTTATTTGAAAATTAATAAATGATTCATGTTGAAATTGTTCAGTGTTTCTGCTAACATTTAGGATGGTAGACTTCGAATTACTAATTTAATATTTCAAAGGAAACGAGCTGTAACATAAATCTGATGAAAGCAATTCATACTGATCAAGGTTAAACGTTTTGCATGTTCTCAACGGTTTTTTTCCAATCATTGATATGTAAAAAAATATGTATACGAACAAAAAAGTGCTTACTTTTAATAGTTCGTTAGTTGTAGAACAAAAACTTTGCTTTTTGATTTACAATTGATTGATACAAAATCAAAATCTATTTTCAATTGATTTACTTCAATATGTTTTGATTTTGTATTACAATTTGATATAAAATGCTGTAATGGTCTTATTATAGCTCGCTTGATCTAAATTCCAAAAATCCTACCTCGTTAGCGCGAATATGATCCACAGTGAGAAGTAGTAGAACTAGAATTATTTGCTACAATGTAGATTCTGGCTGCGTACGTGTTTGCTATAACAGACGCCATAATTAAAATTGTATTTTTATAGGAAACTATGCTACATATGGCACGACCAGAATATTGCTACATTACTGTAGTCAAGACAATGTGGGTTACTTCCGTAAATTACCATTTGTATACAATATGGCGGTACTGTACTATATTAAAATGAGAAGAAAGCAGAGAAATCTACCAAAACTTCACTTTTCTTTTTTGAGGATAAATGAAATTAATAAATTAACATTTCTGTATCACAAAATTAGGCTGTTTCAGCTGCATTCTTTGCTACCCTTTGCTAGACTGCATATCAACGCATTTTCCACTGACAGCAGGCACAGCGCGCTGTCAGCAACCAGCTGACAGCCCCGCGGGTGACAGCAACAAATAATACGTGGAAGTGAAAATAACTCGCCGTACCGTATAGTTGTGTGTTTTGTTTAATTCCTTCACAATTCCATGAAAACATTCCCTCTCGGCTGGCAACAAGCGAACCGATTCGTGGTGCAAACATGTCCGCAGCCCGAAAACCTACCGACGGTCTGCTGGCGCGCGTAAATTTCCCACTGTACGCCATCGAAATGCTCACCAGCCGACACGTTCTGGTAGCTGGTGGTGGCGGTGCCTCGAAAACAGGTGTAGCGAATGGATTTGTAAGTAAAGATGTGAAGGGTGAAGGGTGACACCGTTGGCATTGGTACCTAACAAATGGGTTACGGTTCCGGTTGTAGGAAATCTATGAGATATACCACGACGGGGAAAAGTACGTTGCGGATGAGGTGATACGGCACGAAACGGGTCCAACCGTCGTGATGAACTGTGCGGTGAAGAACGACGAAAAGCGAACGTTGTTGATGGCTGGCCAGGAGAGTCACTGCCAGATGTACCTCGTAAATACCATCATCGATACCGGAGACTACAGCTCCACCGTTCCCATCTCGAACAAAGCCGATCCGGAAGGGTTGCGAAAGCGACGAAGCATTTCCCAGCAACGTTCCACCGGAGGTGGAACGAATGCGCCACCGTCCAGCACGCCGGGTGGTGATTCGAAAAAAGCGGATGACGGGAAACCAGCGCCAGCCGCTCGCAAACAGATCCGGTTCGAGATTAAAATGGCCGACTCAGTGCAGACAGACTTCACCGAAGCGGAACCATTGCAGCGAGTCGTTCGCATCAGTCCCAACGGTCGTTTGATGGCAACCGGGGGCATGGATGGGCATCTGCGGGTGTGGAATTTTCCAAAGATGACGAAGGCATCGGACATTGTGGCACACACCAAGGAGATAGACGATCTGGACTTTAGCCCGGACAGCAAACACGTGGTGTCGATCGCGAAGGACGGTCTCGGTGTGATCTGGTCCGTTCTGGATAAGGAATCGAAGAAGTTAGTGTGGAATCCGCCCGCCAACTGTCGCTATCTGTTGAAACGCTGCCGATACGGTTTGGTCGAGGGGCAGAAGGACAAATTCCGGCTGTTTACGCTTGCCAACCCGTTTGCCAAAGCGGGCAAAGCGAAGGGACTGCTGCAGCAATGGGATCCGGACGCAGGACGGTTAACCGGTGTGGTCGAGATCGATGAATCGTTGGCGGCATTAGCGGTACGGGACGATGGACGATTCGTGGCCATCGGGACAATGTTCAGTGGGTCCGTGGCCGTGTACATTGCGTTCAGCATGCAGCGTGTACTGCACGTTCCGAATGCACACGCAATGTTTGTCACGGGTCTGGAGTTTCTGCCGGTAACCAACTTCGATGGTCCGTCCATTACCGGCGATACAGAGGCAGCCGTACTGTCCATTTCCGTTGACAATCGCATCTGTGTTCACAGCTTACCGTATCGACGTGAGTAGAGAGGCCATTTTTCTTTCCTGCAGGACGCCCAATCAACGTACTCTAATTGCATCGATATTATGTTTCTATCATTGCAGATTCTCTGCCAGCTTGGGTGGCTATTATTGCGATCATCTGTATATTGTTTTTAACATTCTGCTTCTGCTCATACGTTGGGCTGTAAACTCTCGAAACTCGCCTTCGCAATGGCCTTAGTTGATGTCCCGCAGTAAATCGACACTGCTTAGCATTTTGTGCACCCAAGGTGGAAAACCAACAGCAGCAATTGGGAAAGACAAGGGAGTTAGGAATCTTTCAATGTCATACAGCACCGTCACGTCGATCGTTGTATTATAATCGTAATGTGCGTATTGTTTTTTTTGTGTTTTGTTGGGTTCGCGATAGTAGCGGAAAATTCTAATTTATTTGACTACCAGCACTGTACAGCAAGAGATAGGCAATGAATAAATATACTGTTAATTGTGGCTATAGGAACAAACGATCAAGCGTAATTATTACTATTTCTTTGCCTAAAGTTCCTATAGTATAATAATAAGTTAGATGTAAGTATATCGCCAGAACCGAATTAATGCTTCACAGGGGTGGAGTGATAAAAAGGAAGAATAGAGCCCTAATTTATCCGTTACAAATAGAGACAGTGAGCGTTACGCCTAATTAATTAATAGTGCTAAAGGGATCTATTAAGGACCTAAAATTACGATCAGGAGCTTTCAAATCGACAAAATCGGAAAACCCGCTATTGCCAGTTAGAAGTGGCTTTTTTAGAAAGGCATGAGCTGTTCCATGCCTTTCAACGGCTAGCTTTCGAGTTATGCTTACTTCTGAATTATATGCCATTTTCAGACGAGTAACAAAAAGTTATTCAACAAAAACTGATCATTTTAAAAATTCTGACCAAATGTTGGAATGTACAAAATAATTGTTGAGCTCATTTATCATCCTTTTTACAGTGTTAAGAAACCGATTAGATTGTTTTAATGCATCAGCTAACAAACACTGCATCGAAAAGTCTCATCCCAAACCGGATGTTTGTTATCGGGTTTCAAAAGTGACCGAAAAAATATGTTCTGAAAACCAAAGTGTACAGTCCTTTCAAGGCTCAATTGTTTCAAAATGAACACTCACGGAATGCACGAATGCATGGGGACTCTATTCTAGCTTTCTGCCCAACAGTTTTATTTTGTAGTATTCTCAGTAGAAATAGCTACATAGTATGATCCTATGTTTCTGTTTCTTGAAGATCATTGACTAACTTTAGCTATCACTAAAGTAGTTCCTTAATCAATTGTACTTTTTGGTCATTTACCTGTAATTTGATTTGCAATTTAAAGGTTTCATAAAAGATTTAAGATCAAAACAGCATAAATTGCAATGGTTTGTTGTACGGAATATTCTACCCCAAACAAAAGCAATAATTTTATGCTTTTAATGATTTTTTTTAATTATAAAAATGAAAATGTTTCTTTTTGTTTACTGCGCGGCCACATTAATTTAATGTTGTATACGCTACATTTTTCAACTTTTTCATAGTTTGTTTCCAAAGAAAAAAAAAGTTAAAACGTTTAAACGGGTGCTTTTTGCCCCGACATCCCCTTACAAGATCTAACACACAAAAAAAACAGTTCGATCGACGGCACTGAAATCGATCAGCTGTGCGATGCGTTCATCCCTCAACGATACCACTGTAAACGCATCGTCCATGCAGAGCGCGATCGCGTCTGTTTCGCTCTCGTTTTCTCGCATCGCAGCAACCCCAGGCGTGCGGCAGTTATAATGCAGACAATTCCGGGCAACCTTTATTCAATTTGAATCTGCACCCCGAGCGTGTATGTTCTCGTTGTTCTCGTTGTCCCGTGAACGTTGCCGTCGTCGCAGCTTTAACGCCAAAAACCGAAGTGATTATTGTTTTTTTGTGAAAAATAGCAGTCGTTTTTGTGTTATTTGTACATCGAGATCATCCCGGCGGACAGTTTCATACAAGGTAGGTTTGGCATTTTATTCGCAACAAAATCCCAATCTATGCAATCGGTTGGTTTAATGGAGTACACCGTCGGTGCCCTTTGGTGTGTTCTTCTGTTTCCCTTCGTTTGTGGCGCAGTTTGTTTGTGTGAGAGAAAACAAAAATGACGACGTATAGTTTGTGGGTTCGTTGCTAAAGGACTTTCCTTGTTCTGTATGTTTTCCTGCACGGAGTCCCGGTGTTCCATTTCGCTTACTCCTCTACTGTTGCTGGGCAGAGCAGCAATGGGTACTTTGTCTCGGTCGCACGCAGCAGACAGATGCGTACGGCACGCGTTTTGTTACTTCCACGAGGGGAGCGAGCCAGCGTACAAAGAAGTGCATTATTTCGATTAAAGCCAGCTGTGTTTGGAATGCTGTTTCCGTTTACAAAAATATTGATTTAGTTGCAGTTTCATGATAACTGGATAATTAACATAATCACGGCGGTTTTAAGTGCGATATTTCTTGTCAACCGTGGTTTGGTTTGAGCCATGTCCATTTTCTGGGCAACCGCTACGCATACATTTACTGTTTGATGTCATTGTTCTATGTTGAATTCGTACGATTCATTTTGGTTCGTGATCGCGCTTTACATTACCACGAGAGAGCAGCCGATTAAATTTCACTTTCGATGTTAGCGATCACACAATTTGTCCCGATACAACGCAATCGATTAGAGCTTCTTGACGTCTAAACCAGTAATACAACTACTACCGTTATTACTATTACTATCTATTACTCGACCGAAGAAGCCTATCTCCTATCGTGGTTTGATTGGTCTGCCAAACAACTTGCACTTTCTTTTACACTCAGGCTGGAAATTCTGGTTTTGCACCTTAAAGTAAATTGGCGAACAAAAAGGGCATATCGTGTGTGTCGCCCATGTTTGATCCGTTCGCTGTTCAATATAATGAACAGTGCTCAATTAGAAAAAGATACAATTTTATATGAGCGTCCGCGCCTCACTGGACTGGACTGGTTGGATGGAAAATAATTGTCAATGAATAACGGAATGGCGCAATGTCTCGTGAGCATCCGTGAAGGGCCAAGCACCCGAGTTTGGTGAACTTACTTGATCGATAGCCAACAGCGTTATGTTTCGATCATTGGGTGCTTCTGTTTGCGGCTTTTCCTCAGCCATATTACTCAAGTTACTGCGGATGTTGTCGAGTACTCCGGCGCTACTCAGACGGGGTAGAAGATCGACATCGGATCTTGTTGTCTTCCTTCCCTTATTGGTCTTCCGGGGAGTAGGACCGGTTCATGTTCGAAGCCCACGCGCACTGTCGTGCAGCCTTTCTTCTGCTAGCGATCGTAATATACACCTAGTGTCGATTATCTGTATACGAGTTGTGCTCCGTTTCGGGGAGCAATTCATCTTCAGATGCGAAAAAGAAACGTTCGCCCTCGGGAAAGCTTACCATCCAATCAGACTCTGCAATGGGTCCCCATCACGCGTTCCATATTTGGGATTAATACTTTCCTCTTCCGCCTCTATATTTTTATCTTATGTATATGGTTGAATGAAGGCTGCAGTGTGTATGACCTATGGAGGAAGACGAGATTTATTCGACAACTGAGGAGAGATCAGAGTATTTTAGAATGAAAGTATCAAGAAGGCTTATTTTAAGGCTTAGCTAAGGTGCTTTGGTAGAAAAAAACATTATATTTTGACTATTTTTATAACATATATATGCAATTTATATATTGGTTAACGATACCGATTTGCTAGCGCTTCTCGTCAATTAATGTTGGTTTACGAATGTCTCGATTAGTGTCTCGTTAATGTCTACACTCGATTTTTCTTGTAACATCTTCTATCTTCCTTTGTTCCTTTATTTTAGGCTAACAAACCGTGTAGTTTACTGAAAGTGCGAGGATCGTATCCATAGCAGCAAGAGGATCGAGCAGCTCGTACGGCAGACGACGATCAGACACGTGGAGCTACAGCCTATTCCATTATCCACCTACATATCCATCTCCAGAACTGAAAAGATGTCTACCGAACAAGACATCCAGTCCAGCGCTGAAGGTAAGTACGCAAGCCAATGCCAATGCACCGACGGTTGTTACCTTTGCCATAGCTGTAGTATTGATTTTAGCGCGCGGGAAGAAATATTTATTCGCATTAATTATCGCAAAACCCATCGCTTTGCGTAAAGTCGTTACTGGTAAATCCATAAGGGTCGATACAGGGAAGGAGTTGAGCGTCGAAACAAAGAGCCAGTGTTTCGTTACTGCTACACTTCTTCCGCATCGTTTAAAACATAAAGAAACATTACATTTTCACTGCCGTGTCTTAACTTTTAAGGCTTAACAGATGAAACGAAAACAAAGAGACGTTTGGCAAAGGATTTCTTTGTACAAACGGTCAAGTTTATTAACAGTTCGTGATATTGATTTGACGCTTCAATGTGGCGTTCAACGTGTGTAGCAGTTTCAGTTCCAACGTGAAACAATGGTTTATATTTGATTGATATTTGACTGAAAGTTTAAATTTTCTCTCTCCTCCCTTGTGTTTCAACAATATTAGAAAGTAGATTGTGTAGGAGTTTTGTGGGTAATCCAGCCATCATTTGACTTACTGTCCCAACACATGTTTCGTTTCGTAGCTGCACTTTACGTTTTGGCTGGTTTAATGAATTCATGACCGCAATTACCGACTGGGTTTTTTTTAATAATTCAAAAATGTTGAACTTGAAAGTGGGTCAGATTTCAATTTTGGGAGAAGTATAGCGTAGGATGGAGATCGACAGATCCTGTCAATTACATAAACACTTTAAAACATGTTCATTATTAGCGCAGTAAATTGCTGTAATAAGACGTTTTCGCTTATAATTATTGACAATAGGACTGATATTAAAATTTTATATTGATTGCCCGTATTCTTCACGTGTTACTAAGAAATACAAAGTGTATCATCCTCTATAAGCCGTATTTTTAGTTCAGTTGTTGCTATTTTGTATGTTGTTCGCCAAAATGTGACAACGCTAATTTACGGGGTTAAAATTAAATTAAATGCTCAATTTGATTCAGTTGATCATGGTTCTTTGTAGATACAAATCGATATGGTGTTCAATAGCCTTCAGCATTGTGTTAAGCGAAAAGCCAAAACACTAAAAATTAGATCTTACAAAACATTTACTGGAATAGCTTCTTTTCTCGTATATTGAATATAGAACAAAATTTATAATTCACTTCACGCATGATCTGCCGCACGGTCATAAATAAGAAAAAAAGATAATTGATTGTTCTAAACAATAAAGAGGCACGATCATGAAGCGATATGGAATCAAACACATCCAAATAGAAGAGAAAAAAAATCATGATGTTGGGTGCGTCCGCTTGATATGTATTGTGGTTGTTTTCAGTGGTATTTTAAATATACAACTGCATTTCTCTCCATTGATCTTCATTTTTATATCATACTAGCAGACTTTGTTCAGTTCAATATTTATTTATCGCATGCAACTGCTTCAAAATCTTTAAAATACACAAATCATTAGTTTTCTATGATTTCAACCGTTTTTCTAAATCGCTCTTGAACATTCAACTGTTGTAGTCAATCTAAAATTGAAAGTGATCTGCCAAGCCTATCAGAGGCCCCAGGACGGAAGCCATATGGGCGAAGGGGGGGATTTACAAACGTTATCGATTTTCGGAATTTTATTAGGTTTTTTTCTTATTAAAATAACTAGGCCCGTATTCTACTTACTTATCCCAAATTGCAGAAGAGTCAGACCTTACTACTGTGAAGCGTTCGAATGGGGTTTTGGGTTCGTCGTGTACAAGACAGGCGCCGTTACCACTACCCCAACGGGCCGGGCATTTCAATTGGTGTTTTATGTTGGATTAATCAACATTTTTTCAATCTTTCCTAAGAAGGCATTGTTTCTTTATTTATGTTATTAAGTGCTTATGACATACGTTGATTGGAAAATGTATGCGATATCCATTTTTTTGATTTTCCTAATGTTTCAGGCGAATTTCCTAAATTTTCTTGTTTCCTTAATTTTCGTTTGGTAAAAAGGAACAAAGAATATTCCTTCAAAATTGGTTCTGCAGTTCTTGTGATAAAGCGTTTGTGGAAAGTAGGTAAAGATAGACACCCTAAGATTAATATGGGACATTTCTGGATATAAAAATGCAGTGATCATGAATGATGTGCATGACTTATTTTACCTGCTTAACACTAGGTTTACGGAAGCTTCTAATACATTTTTTTTCGTGCACCGCCAATTTTACTGGATGGATGAAAACACGAATATGCAAGCAAGTTTTGCAAGAATTTATTCATATTGTTACTATAAATTTGCAGCCAAGAAAAGAAATGATTAACGGGTTTTATAATCAGTGCAAATTATTTTGAGATATTACAATTCACTACAGTTTGGAATTTTACAATTCACGTAGATAGACTCTTTTCTAACAGTAGCTGGTAACTTATGTGAGTTGTTGTAATTTAGTTCTTCTAAACTACAACTCATGAACCAAAACATATTGGACAGTGAATTACGAAGAAGAACAATGACATGTCACATTGGAAACAATGATTCATCCGGAAAGTATGGTTGTAATGAGCAAGGGAGGGGTGGCCCGGCGGGGTAGTGGTATCGGCGCTGCTCTCTTGCACAACAGACCGGGACCAAAATCCCATTTGGACCCCCCCAAGACATAACAATAACATACAATAACAAAAAAAATGAGCAAGGGAGTAGGAACAGCTAGGGGGGAGATGCTAAGTGTTTACCACAACTATATGAAAACCTGTTTTTTTATTTACTTAAAAAACATTTACAAACATCGTTCATATGATTTTTGTAAAATAAAATACAATACAATACGTCTTTTCATTTTTTTTTTATATTTTTATGTCCATAACTGTAACCTTATGGACACCTCGGAAAAATTATTGTTTCTCACATTTAATATTGAAATTATACATCGTAAACAATTACTACAATGTTATTTATTTTATTTTACCCTGAATTTTTTTGTTACAATTTTTTGAATGCATAATTAATATGATTTGGAGATTTTAAACCATTTTTTAACATTTTTACATGATTTTGATAATTTAAAAAAAATATATTTTGTAAATTATGTTTGTTATAAAATTACCAATCAATATAAATGTTTATGATAGTTGTAAATGATCTGACATGAGTACAGAAGCATCACTAACAAAAGAAGAAAGGTCACCAAAGTGACATGTACAGTGAAAAACGATAATAAAAATCAATAACGAGTTTTTAAGGGAACTAGATACTTTCGGTCAGTTTTGCATTAGTTAAGGAATGTAATCATCACCTGTATTTTTTTACGATTACACACTTTACCATAGCAGTTTTCGTCATACGAAAAATCGAAAACAGGTTTCCATATAGTTGTGGTACGCGCTGTATATATATAAAAATAATCAAACAACAAAAATGGAAATATTTGTCCAAGGTGTATCAATTAATTAAGGAGAATTTTTGGAATATGGTCATGTTCATCGGTTACTGCATGTACTACCTATTGGGATCTTAAACCTCTCGTCTGTCATAAGTATACAGCATACTGGGATGCTACAGAAGAAAACTCATTTTAACTTTGCAGTATGGTATCATTATGGGCAGATGGATGGAAGGGAAGCGGAGAAATTATCCTTCCATCGAAGGAAAAATTGATAACAAAACTTGTTTTCGCAACTTAAAAAATGATTGAATTGATTGACAAAAAATCACCTTCTTTCAAAACCAAAGGAATCTGAAGCATCGCATTCGAAAGCAAATGATTGAACGAAAAGCAACATATTCAGAACTATGATTTCTTCGTATCCGTTTGAAAATAGACTATGAAGTCAGTAAATGCAACAGTTCTAATGAAGAATAAATTCAATGCGCTTTGAATGAAGAATATGTGTGTCCACGTAATCGGTACACAAACAACTCCTTGCAGTTGAGTTTGTAAAATCGAGAACTGGAAATTGTCTTAAATCATGGTAAGCCTTTTTTCGTGCCAATAATACAACAAAAGCAAAGAAGACGTATAATGTTTGTTTATTGGATCAATGAATTTGTGTGTTTTTGTTCAGTTATTATTGTTATTGAACAGTTTTACAATTTGATATCCATCTAAATTATACAAAATATGCATGCAGATGAATACTTTTTGGACTCATTGCAGATTCGTTTTCCAATTCCTTTGTTTTAAAAACATATGCTAATTTTACATTTGTTACAATCGTTAAAAATGTGACTAATGAAAGTTTTTGAAGTTTGTTCTGTTTGATCCATATTATGCCTTAAACAATGTAGTGAAATACTCAACAAGAAATGTTTGTTATATCCATATGTTGCAAAAACAATACGATAGTATTTTTCATAATTTTACTGAAATCCTGTTAGTTGTAAATGAATTGTGGAATAAGAATTAATGTTATTACTTGCGTTTTTCCACACTCTGTTCGTCATGCACGTCAAGCTCATAATGTTACCGGACGATAGTGTGTTAATTCCTAAAGGATTTTCCAATCTTTTGTTGCTGTTACATAAATGCACTTCCCTGAGTTACACTGCACTGGACGTTGCCTTTTGTGTGACATGAGGAGTAAGGAACCATAGAGGACAACGCATTGTATGCATTGTGTTGGTTAGTGGCAACATAGGAGGATAGGTAGGAGAGCAGTGTTCTAATAATATAGTGTGATGTCCGTCCGACTTGGCGTCGTCTCACTCCAAGAGAAGTTGTGAGTGGCCGACTGGCACCAATGATTTGCCTTGATGCCTTGATTCACATAATAGTTTTCTAAATTTTATAGCTTTTCATGTCATTACTGAAGTCTGTTACGGCCACTTTAATTTTTTGTGCTAATTATTGTTTATTATTTAATAAATGATTGGGATGAGGAGACTTCCTTTTCAAGCAAATGTCCCTACTAATATGCTATTCAAAACTTACGACTTGTTGATCTATGGATGTTACAGGAAAAAGGAATCTCTCTTTAGTAAACTGCATATAAAATGTAATATAATAATATAAATAATAAACTGCTGATTAAGATCTGTATACAAAAAAAAAAGGATCCTTTATCACAATCCTTTGATGCAGCTACGGAATCGGTCGGCTGGAGTAAAAAAAAAAAATTAAACCGGCTGCTGCTGTCGAGGCTTTTCAGGTTGTTTACGAGCATTTACCCTCAACATATAGGTGTCGCGTGCGTAAGTTTACACATGTGTGGGTTATGGGGACGGCAACATTTCCTGCAAACACCAATGAATAAAAGCTCGTCCTGCGCAGAAAACAACCGCTACGGTTGTTGTGTACGGACGTTGTCTGCTATCGGATGTATTGGTGTGTTGGTAAAAGATTCACGCTTGGACGTAGGATATCGATCGATTTTCCTTCGCACAGATGTCCTTCGTGTGTCGTACAAAAGAAAACTCTACACTTGACATAAAGGTAAACCGTGGTGCACTTGTGGGAAGCAGACTGTGCGCTAGACAGTGACGGCAACATCCGAGACAGCCGGTTCGGCTTGATTTTCCAAGCACCATTAGTAAGGGGGTTTGAGGGAGGGAAAATGCTGTCAGTTTTCCGATGCGGATCATTCGCACTACTTTAAGATTCCATCGCCGTGTACTGGTCGCATAACACAGTCCTGCGCTAGACGTCGATCCGTTTGGTGGTTCCATTTAGAGTACAAGAGTATTTTCTACGCTGTGTGGTGTTTTTCCCGTACGGTACGGAAAGTGGTGGTGTGCGTGTGGAAAAAAGATAGCCAAAAGCTGGGAATTTGTACAAAAATACTAGAGAAAACGAGAAAGGAAGTGGATTCGAACTATGTCTACGGAGTATGATGAAAGATATAACTGTTAATGGACACTGGCTGTGCTGCCGCATCGAACTGTTTGTCCATTTTCCATTAACATGTGCATAAATATTGTTGTTAAAAAAATACACCTGATAGAAAGCGAGAGATTGTTTGCTGTCGAACAAACTTAACAAAACTGTGTAAAATTGCAGAGAGTTGGTTTGTGTTCATTTAATCGTTGATAGTCGTCTTATGCTATTTTCTGAATTGTATATTGTTACAGCCCTTAAGTACATGGTCAGTAATATCAATAGCCTTTCCAGTGCTGAATATTTTTGTGTGTTTAGCAATCGTATGGCAATTATAGAAAACAAGCTTCTTTAAGAAATGCCCCGCCCTGGACTTCTGTGGCTTGTTTGTTGGATGGGGAGGTTACGTGGTTGCGTTGAGGAAGGGTGTTTGTTAGTGCATGCGTATACTGTTCACAGCACTGACAGCTTTTCAAGCTGGCAGTTGATCGGCTCAAAACGAATCTCGATTATCCTTTCGCTTTTCTTTCGGTTTGGGAAGCTATTCTGTTACTAGTATAAGTGTATGTGTTATAAAAGAGTCAGGCACCGGTATTAGAGGAAAAGCTCATTTTACAACCGGAACACAGACATGCAGGTGCCGGTGGGTGAAAATCCATAGACATATTGAGGGCAGAAATCACCACCAATGAAGAACTTCTAGTGACGTTTGATTATCGTTTCAGTTCTCGTTGGTGTTTCTTTGGTTGGTATTGCTTACGAATCGACTTTAGACATTGGAATTCTGAAGCATACATGCAGTTGCAGTGTATGTTAATTAGTCAGCTCTTCGAACTCAACAAATAGGATCGAATATCTTTTAGTAGTGTGGTTAAAATTGAACTGCAAATCCATACAGTATTCAGTACTGATGATTAGACGCTCAGTGGAACTGTGTAGAAGTTGTAGCAATTGAAAAACAATCACAAGTGCAACTTGAAACATAATATATGATTTATCTTCCAATCGATTCCAATCAACTTCATTTTTCCCACGTATGTATTCTTAGTGCAATAATTTCTTAGTTCCAATATAGTGTGTTCTGTAAAATATTGGCCAAATACTAAAAATTGTACATCAAACGTGTGAATCAAAAAAACCCAAGTGAACGTGCACGAATCGTGTTCGACTTTCTTGCAACTGTCCTAAGCTAAATTTTATAGACTACAAAATGTTGATTGGATTAGTGCGAGACTCCGTAATGCAGTGCTTCTGCCATACGTGTAGAGCTCCTGTGTTGCCGGCAGGTAAGAGATACCTTATCGAACCAATTGAAGGAAATTTTGCCGAATGTGAAATGAAATGAGCGATTACGGGTTATATAGGATGCTGCAATCCGCTTTTGCGGCGATGGTCACTGATGAATTTAGGCCCAACATCACGCTTACTTCATTTCACTTTCGTGCTTATCCTCTTCTGGTTAATCATACTTGTGAAAATTTGCCTGGCCAATAGAGCGCCACAAAATTAGACCTTATTACTTTAGTTTGACAAGGACATATTCATCGACAACGACAAAAGACTTATACTTAAACGCAACTTTAACGTCTTTTCGATTAAATAATCTGTAAAAAAGTTTACAACAAAATGCTATTAGTTAGTTTCTGCGCTAACTTAGCATAATTGTGTACCTTAAAAAAAACCACAACAACACAGCTCAAATAACTACCATGGACAAAAAAAACTCCTAACATTTTGTTGTCCAAGTGGTCACTGGTGACCATGAATAAGTAATATAATTTCTTGTCTGCGAAAAGGAGTTTTGTTCCAAAAGCCACGCATTTGTTCGCAATTTCCATTTTGTCAGGTGCAGGAGTTCCAAGTGGGGTTGATGGTTAGTGGGTAAAAGAAAGAACTTTTTTTTCGTAAGGCACACGTAGTTTCGATTTTCACAACGTTGAAACACGAAGGAAAGCCATGAAGGTAACGTCGGCTGTAGGATTATATAACTTTATGTGCACAAAATAAATAAGAAACGCTAGTCGTTTTTGGTTGATTCAGGGGGTTTTTGCCTTTTTAGGCCCTTGGCAGAAGCTGGTGGACGAGCCCGTGGATGACTCATCCAAGAGCACAGACGACGGTCGGTCGGGTTGATTCGTAGCCGTTTTATCGTCTTCGACTGCGTCGTCTCCATAGTTTTTTTTTACTCCCGTCAGCTTCGATTTTTCGTTCTTTTGCCGAAGCCGGCATCCGTTTTTTGTGACGTCTCGAGGATGTGAAAAATTCGCTCAACATATTTTTTACGGCGATATTGCATTGGTATTGAAGATGTTTTAGCTTCTTAGTATAAGTTAATGTACCTTCTCGGAACGTTATACGCATCCATTAAATGGTATAATTTATGTTGAATGATCTGGTCGCTCTTTTAAGTCATTTGCAGATTTAGCCCTATTTAAGGTTAGATTATTGGTATAGATATATTATTAAGATCGGAAATAAGACCAGCAGTACATTTATACATACACTTTAACTTTAGATTCAAAAACTATGATCCGAGTAGATTGTGATATAACCGCATGATTTGTCGAAAGTCACCTTCAATTCTGGTTCTTCTATGGTGGGATCAGTAAAATTGACGAAGCTACTCAGTGATGCCGGCCACGTACATCAGCTGATAGGCAAAGAAGGTACTCTTGTGCTAATGCTGCTGTTTTTAGTCTTTTAGACTCTTACTGCGCCGTTAACGATGTTGCGGACATTTTCACATAGAACAAGTTGTTTGCTCAATTTGGATTTTATGGGTTTTTAAACAGAACTTTCTCTATTCAGAAGGATATTGTTGCAATTCGTTCGTTGAATTCTTGATGGTTTTGGTTGCATGATTGTTTATAAATACATTGAAAGTTATTTTACATTTCCAAAATAATTGTGTAATTAGATATATTTTTTTTAATTCACAACAAACGGCTAAGTCGTATTGCTAACCAGATATGTTTTGGAATAAACACAAAAATAGTTATTGCTTACACAGACATATTCAAACGTAATGTTATAGTATTGCCTTGAAATAAGGTACTACGATAATACTAATTTCGTGAGTCATATCCAATTTCTGTGCAGCTTTTCGGTTGCTCTATCTCATTCGAAAAGCTCGCTAAAAATCGATCCATCCAAAATTATCTTGTTTCCAAATTTGTTTGGTCCACGAAATGGGTGGCATGTGGCCAAATTCGTGGAAAAAAAAGTCTCAACGTGTTTCTGCTTCACAACTATGGCAAACCAAAGCAACTAGAGCTTTATTTTCCTTTTTTTCACTGGCCGTATAGCTTAAACTGTCATAGTTTTTTATTCGTATAATTCAACTGTCAGTCTAAATAGAAGCCAGGCCTCAGTACCTGCAAATTTAATTTGATGTGAATTTGCACAGCTCATGTTTATGCGGCGTTAAAATCACGATTAACACACATCGTACTGGTAATGAAAATTGTGATCATCAAGAGTCGCGATAAGGAGTTGTGACTATAGGATTACAAAAAAAAAACACACACACACACGATATGAAATTTTGCTATGTGCATCACGAAACGTGGCACCAATTTGAATGTGTATGAGAACAATCCAGTGCAGCAGTAGTGGTAAAACTGTTTACCGGTATTTTTTTTCGTTAGCCAGGAAGCGGTTATATGGTTTAATAAGAAGTCTCACAGTCCTTGATGGCTCCACTACACGATGCGTTTCCATGTTTTCAATGTTTTTGTCCACGAGCAAGCTGCAGTGCATCGACTATGGCGGTACTGTATAGCGTATGTGACTAAAAGAGTAACAAATACATAATACGCAAAAATGCGGGGTGAATTTCATGCTGCACGAACATTATAACCGCTCATGCTTTAGTTCTACAGACCCCTCTTTCGTTTACTTTCGTGGACCTCCTAACATTTCCAACAACCGGCTCCTACCTGGAATGCAATTTCTATTCGCTGCAGTTTTTTTGTTGTTGAATCCTACCTTTTGCCCCCCGTATGTGTTGGGGATCTGAATGAGCTCATAGACGCAAAGTTTCCATTCTTCACCTAATGTAGGCTTGTGACTCCACTGTGGCTGATGCCCTGTAGGGAGGAATTAGTAAGCAGTACCAATGGGGAATATCAACTTGCTGACGCAGAATTGGAGCCACAACTGTTGGGGTTGCAGTCGGAGGCAACAACCCTTTCCTTTCTGGCATCTGACTATCACACTTGAAGGGCATGATTTCCACTTGGAGGGTGTTAGGGGGGTAATAAAGCGAAAAGTGGGAGTTTTGGGGAAAATACTCGGGCGCCGATCAAGAGGATATACAGCAGTGCATGGTGCCATTTGACTGTGTGTGACTCATCACACGTTAAAACATGCGTGGTTTATAGAATAGATACAGTATAGCCGGTTCGTTTTTTATATTGGCATTTTT
>KB663688.1:3282725-3296794 GCA_000349025.1 Anopheles minimus
ATGAGTTTGATTTTTCTTAAACGTTCCTTTTAATTTGTGGCACTCTCACAATTGAGGGAAATTTTGAGTATACGATCAATTAAGAATATAGGTGTTACAGAATATCTTTTCTCTTCTTGGATTTAACGACTTATTTTAATTACGTCTGTCATTTCTGGTTTACGAAGATTTCTTTTATGCATGTCAAGTCCTCACAACAGGAAAACGGTCCCGAATAGGATTCGATCCCTGAGCCTGTCGTATGAACACCTGTGCCACTTTTGCTTCTGCCACCGGACAGAACATAAAGCAATCGATTTACTAACATGTTATAGTGGGGTGGTTTACCGTCATATAATTGATGGCAGACGTGTTTGTATTACGTTATAAGGATAATCAGAACAAAATTTAGTCTATTACGTGGCCCCAAGCAATGAGGATAAAATGAAAGGTACAAAGCTTTTAACTGATCTCCAAAATTTTTGCTATGTAATTCATGTATCTATTGGATGGGTTTTAAAATGTTGAAATTAAATCTTAGGTTGTTCATCATGTAAGCATATACTGTAGATTCGATTGTATACCAACACTACTAAAGCATTGCTTGTCCAAATGTTGTGTTTCATAGAAGTTTATCATAAAACTAAATCTTTATCGTTCTAACAAATCGCTATTGAACAAAAGTATTGGCGCTTGTCCAGCAGATTTAGGAACGGATTTTATTTGCTGAATATTTATTATACGGAACCTTTGAATGTGTTGTGGTTGCGTATAATTAAACGCCAACAGAATATTCTATTTCTGAATATTGCAGATGAATTTGAATGGAGTTCATCTTGGTCAAGGTCATTTTAAGAAGGGGTATCTAAATGCTATTCTGTCCAGAATACGTTCTGCGAAATATATTTAATCATGAATAATGTAATTCAGGATGATAAAACAACTTAAACTAAATCTACGACCTTCATTCGGGAAGTGCCGTGTAGCCCGTGTATCGATATTTAATACTGTCATAATGCAGTATATCGAGCGTAAACACAAATTATACTTATTTGTTACGGTTGTTGAATGAACAATTTGCATAAAGCAATTAGCTCTGTGATCTGCTGGCTTGTCAAATGTATTCAGAATTGCACGATTTTTAGAGTGCAAATAGAGGATGCTTTTTTTCGCAATGTAGAAAAAAATATCATGGTTGGTTCGGTCAGCTAGCTGGTAGTGGCATTAGTCTTAAAACGGGGATGGGGGGGAGTCAGGAACGGGATGGAATCTCATTTGGATCGTTCTCCCGTAGTGAGGACTGATATCCAAGTAATAATAATAATCAATAAATTTAGTCATAAGGCCGACATGACGAAATAGATCGTTAAGCCGAAAAGAAAAGGAAAAATAGACAACGGGTGTTCAGTTTTGAATTTACGAAATTCAATATTTCTTGTTTTTGCCTACTATTATTGGTGTTTACAATGATTTGGTAGTCGTCAGCTTTTAATATAACAACAAGTCCATTAGCGCGTACTACGAACCATAGTAACATCACTATTGGTAAGTGTTCGCTGTTTTATCATTAATTATATCTTACGATGATACCGGCAATTTTATGTTCTGTTCTCTTCGAATCATTTATTGATTTAGAAGGTAGAATGTTGGAACGATGGTGACAGTGCCAAATTTCCGTTTTGTGGAATCGTCCGTATGATAGAATGCTATCCACACTAAATTTTTTGGGCATGAAGGGTGGGCATGAAGCTGCCTTTTGAACGCCAGTTCGGTAAGCCATGGTCTCTATTAGCTGTTCACCGTGCTGCATCTCTGGTCTCGCTGGCTGCTGATAGCACCGAAGAGAAAATGAAATTAATGAACGAACTGTTCCCGGGAATTGTCACAAAGGGGAAATGATGGTCAAATCGAATTAGCTTGCTGAATGCTTCATAGCAAACGTAGAGTCCTTAACGTTTCCCTGCAGGACAATTCCACGTTCGTCGTTAGCGGTTAGTTTGTAGGTGTTGACGCGAGAGTATGTTATAGCCGTACTGAGATTGAGAATGGTTTCTATGAATGTATTGAAAGCAAGAATAGTTTACTGAAATTGCGGTGGATAAAGCGGTTATCCATTTATTTCTCTTGACGGAGTTCGCAATAATGGTAATTTGTAAAAGAGATTATTCAGTTTAACGTAGAGTCAGACGTTAAATTACAATGTACGAAAAGACGAACTGACTTTTATAATGGACATATATAAAATTTGACTTAAGTTAAAGTTATTATTACACAATTTCATTTCGGTCTGCACGAAAACAAATTTTCACGGTATGCATCCTATTTGATAAGTGTATTAATCTATACTAATAATTACTATACGAAATATTTCGACGGTCGGAATCATTCAATACAACATTCTTCAGTCAATCGACGATCAGCTCCAACAAAAAAGCCCACTAAAACACGGACCAAACAGCCAAAGGCATCCAAGAAAGTAAAATTCATAAGTAAGTATATGAAAAATGGTTTGGAACAACCAAATGCTATACAATGATGAATATGTCCACTATATTCTTGTATCAAATCGCATTTTTATTATTACTCCAATAAATTTCATTGCATCACCAGATGACGATGAAATTCGTGTTCTCATAAAACTTAGAATTACATAGTTACATATTAGAACTACTTTATTTTATGTGTCACTACAGCCACAAGATTGGTCTGCCATTGTTAGCACCCAACTCCCATATATTTCCCAAATATTATAATTGTCAATATCATTCTTTTGTGTATATCAGAAAACATACCCTGAGTTGTTTAAAAAACCGGGTCGCTTGCTGTTTTCTATACAGTGGCTGGTAAATTGATGCCATTTTTCAGCTTTTCTAATAGTATTTATGGGATTGTCGCCACTAATATAAACAATCGAATAGCATATGAGCGAGAGCCCGAGAATAGAACATCCAAAAGTGTCTAGCCAATACGTCTGGTCACGCAAGCGAATAGTTAGTTTTGCTACAGTCTATGCGTATCGTTGTCGGTTGTGTTTATCTGAGGGAAATCGATCGAAGCATTTACTTCTCACTCTTCACGTTTAGAGCCACGGAGATTGGGCTAAATATTTTATCGATTGATTCTTGTGTTTCTGTAACGTATATATGACTGATGGTTAGTTGTGTTATTAAGACATTGAATAATTCTGTTATATTTTCTTCAACATGTTTGAGTAAATGGAACAAATGCAACATAGCATGCTAACAATGTGCGTCATTGTTTTAACGACATTCGCAACAGCAGCGATATAATGTTGAATGTTGAAAACCAGATCCTCTTTCAGTGGAATTAATTTAATGAGTTTGTTCATATGGGATTTTGACAAATGATGGTTCATGGGTGCTTTATTTTCATTTGGAAACTATTAAGCGTAATTAAACGACTGTAAATCACGACGGTTCGCTCATATAGGCAACTGTGTGAAGTTGCGCCAACATATGAATTTTTAATCTTTGTTGAGTGATTTTAATATCTGTGTTAATTGATGACACAACTTGCCGCGAAGATAGTCGTTGATTTACACCACGAGGAAGCAATTGAAAGCGAAGTCTTGTTTTTGTATTGTATCATGTTTGATACTCTATTTACGTTATTTACGATTTATTTCATCGTATCACACCCTGTTTTCATTTTTGTGTGAAGAAGCAACAATAGTTTTATCTAAGTGATGTATATTCTTGGACGTGTAGACGTGTATTGTATTATGTAGATGGAATTCATTTCATCCATGTCAAATAAAGCTCTCAAACTTTCTAGAAGTTCAAACGATTTCACATTGTCGATTTAAAAAATGCTTTAGACGAAATAATAAAAATAAATAACTGGTGAAACAAATGTTTTCAACAATTATTTATTTATTTATTCTGTTTTTTCGATGTCGTTATGAATATAGTATATTGTCAATAATTTATTGAAATGAATGAAAAATTGCGAAATGAAAATTGCCAGAAGCAAAACATCTGTCAAAATAAACGTTTGCTGCATGATACCACCAACTTCCCATGATTGGTCATTTCGTTATGCGTATTGTGGACTGAGTTTATTGTTCTCAGAGCGTAATGCGACTGAAAGTGGTCGAAGATTATCTCAAAACTTGAGAGAGCAGCAAACTATGGCTAAAACAATTATAGTGAGCTACTCCGGGAGAATGAAAAGAAAATCGTAAAGCTCTTTCGAATATATCAGGAAAAGCTAATTTACTTTTGAGAAATTGTGAAAATCAAATTGGGAAGATATTTGTCTCTAAAATATAATCAAATTTAAATAATTCGATGAATATGAGACCAGATACATATTGTTTATATAACGATACTGTAATTTCACATAAGGATCTTCCGAAACAAAAGTTCAGAACGCAGTATAAAATACCTAAAATTGTAAAATATTTGTTTTAATGTTAAAGTAACATTACCAAAACAGATCTTGTTATTAATTATCTGTGTTGCTGAACGTAACGAACGATTTGGTTATTGCGGAACCCAAGCGATTGTTTTAAGCTCCATTTGGCTTTGTTCTAGACGAGTTATATCTTCACGCTTCACCACATAAATGGCAAAGAAAAGTGCCTTAAAAATAGGAAAATGCGACGAAAGGTATTTGCCGTGCTTTCTACAAAAAATAGGTTGTTATGGTCTCTAAACAGCTGAAACGGAAATAATTTTCCATCGTCATTTTTTCTTTCCATTTTTACTGTGCTACTACGGCTAGTAGAACCGCTCGGGGCGGAAGAGGATTTTATTATTTAATGAAAAGTCTATTGCCTTTTTCTGCTCTGTTTTGGAATTGTTTCTATAATAGGAGAGAACGAAATATAAAGAGAAAACAGAGAGAGGTAGAAGTAGAGTGAGTGACTATATTACAGAAAAATCAGTTCTTTTGTGTTGGTGAATCATCATTTTGCACCAGTTTCCTGTATCCTGCACCGGCTAGACGAACGGATGGAAGGACTGTTACTGGGTTTTCCTGTGTTTGGTGCTACTATTAAATGGTAGGGTAAGGAAAGAAGTTGACTGAAAAGCAGATGCTGCTATGGGTCGCTGAATCCTTGCATCTGGACGATTTAACACAACGTTGCAAGAACGCACCATTTGTGATACGGTAGCTTTCTTCCAGGATTTAATTGCTCAGCAGCGAACGGCTTTGATTGTTGTTGTTGTTTGATTATTTTATAGAGACTTTGGGCTCTATAGCCTCATTCGCCTCTAACGGCTTTGATTGTCCTGAGCAGTACTGTATCAAGATTTCGACATTGATCTAAAGCATTACTGGCAGTATGGATGGCAAAGTTAGAAAATACGATACTAAGGGTTGGAGTGTTTTGACTGTCTGGAAAATTAAAAACGTTAAGCTAATGTTAATTATTTCCAACGATTTTAAAATTAGAGTCATTCGTATTTGTGCTGTGTTGTTTACATTCCTATCCGCTGATGCTTACTGGAAAATGTGAACCTTGCGGATGTTTTAAAAAGGAATCAATCAACAGTTTTATTTTCCACTTCCAACTGAGGTTCAGGTGTTCTAACGGGGAAAACAAAAATGTTTTATTCGTTTCACGAATTGAAAATTTTATTTATGGAATGACATTGATCGATCGTTACAAATCGCTTACGCTCGTACAAATGAAATCAGTATACAACATACAGTATACAATCAGTATAAGTATTTAATAACGTTGTACCATTATAGAAAAATACTTCAACAATTAATGTAATGTGTGTTGGGTTTATATTTGTATCAATTATTTTTAATTCGAACAAAACCACAGGTCAAGGAACAGGCACAAATTGCAAATTCATATGAATATAATGAAAAATTTTTTCTAATAAAGGGATTTTTCATAAAGATATTACTGTGAGCGACTGTAACACAAATTTGTAGATGTCCCTGAGTAGTGTGTGTCGCATATGTAGCTCCCTTATTCCCCCATCAAAAGCCAAAAAGCAATTTCCTACTGCCAGACACGCTAAGAAGCGGTGACCATATCAACTTCATACTTCTTCTACCGGCCTTTTCGTATTTCTCTGTGTGCATAAAGTTTTCTGCACAAGAAAAGCTTATGAGTGCCAGAGAGACAAAACGGAACAAAAAAAAAAAGACAAATATATTATAACACTCGGTGTTGGCATCCTGCTTTAAAAATCGATATTTATACAACATATCGCGCATATCTACAAAATTGGTAGCATGTGTAGTTAATACGGAGCTGTTGAAGTTAAAAAAAACGTTAAAGTTTAGCTACTTAGGAAAAATAAGTTTTGCTTTAAAAGCTAAATCCTTTACATAGACCAAGTTTTTTTTCTAGTTTTGTGCAGAAAATGGTGTAAGGTTCCAAGAGGTTGAAATCTTTATCCGTGCCGAAGAGCAGACCGTGGAATGGTTCTGTTGGTGTCTAGAGTAGTTTTTACTTTTTTAATTACTTTGTGTAATTTTATTAATTTTGCCTAAGTTATATTTTTATTCAACAATTCAACAAATGTCCACTTATATCGGATTTCCTTAGCAGCGCTTAAAAATGGAAGTTTTTTTTCTGTTACAAGTTTTTGATGGGTCCTTCCTAATTGTCAAGACTGGTGTCAAATGTCAGCAGACAAACATAGGCATTGATTATTCACTCGATTGGGCTTCTTTGGATATATAAAAAAGGGCATGACATCTTTTGAGGGTCTTCATTTGAAACAATAAAAAAATAGTTCAATGTTTTAAACCTGTTATCATGCCTACTAAAATCTTAAATGTTTGTGACACGAGTGAAATAAATACTAGCAATGTTTTAAGCCTTGATGTAGGAGCTGTACCCCACTGTAGGCAACAAACCCGCAAAACCTCAATCCAGTAGTTATTTCTCTTTGAAAAAGATTGTGATTACGGCATTTGATACATAACATTCGAAGTGTCCCTGTATGTAAACCTTTTATATCCTGTATGTAAAGTCCTTTATTGGCACAGAAAGGGGCTAATAAACCCTACAGTATATAAATATATTGAATTTTGGGTATGAGGTTTTCTAATTTGCATACTGGTACATTTTTTTAAACCCTACTGAACAATAATCCCTGACGAGGCAAATGTCAGTAACTCATTGAATGTAAAAAGGAGTAAAAAATTCGGTTGATCGGGTTTCTCATCGGCACACATATTTGACAAAGCACAACTGAAAAATGCTGCGTTACGATAAATAATGCGCACCACATCCTGGCGAAGAAATCACGTCCACGTTAAATTGGATTTATTACTTGTTACAGCCAGAAACAAGAAAAAGGGAAAATTTTACAGGACTGATCCTAAAGCCTGTGATTTGTCTTGCGGGTCGATTAATGCAATACAATGTCATTATTGTATCATCCAAATATTCTTGATTAAAATGTTATTGATTGGTTATTCCATTTCAGCTACTGAGATCCGCTGCCAGGAAAAGTCGAAAGGTGGCCTGTGTTATGAAGTAATTCTGGCGGAACCGGCAGTTAACGTGGCGTTGCCGAAACTACCACCAACCCAGGGCAAAAATGTGTCCGCCGAGGAAATCGAGGAGAAGCTAAAGGCTGCGGAAGAACGCAGACTGTCTCTGGAGGCAAAGAAGATGGCGGACTGGTCTGCAAAAATGGCCAAAATCGAGGAGGCCTCTCGTAAGAAAGATGAGCTGGACAAAGAATTCAAAACACATGCGAAGGAGGTGCTGCACACCAAGATGGAACAGTATGAGGAAAAACGAGAACAACAGCTATCCGAAATAAAGGAAAAACTAAAGGTATGTATGCATGCTGAATTGCAAATAGCAACAATTATTGCGCGTTAAGATAGATTACTGACTCACTAAATTGTTTATCTCTTTCTAAATATGCATTGCTTTTGGTAATATTTCAGACACACGCTGCCGATATTGAGAAGACGCGACAGAGTTTGGAGCAGCAAAAGGTCGAGGAGTTGCAAAAACATCTTGAGGATAAGCTGCGAAATGCTGCCACTCTTCGCGACGATAACATCAAGAAAATTTTGGACCGACTAAAGGAACACGTACGTATCGTGATGATTGTTTTCCGGCATCAATCATGCTGTTGGTGTTATAAAATTAGTACTACTCCGGTCAACACACCCCTTGATCTATCACACCCTTGTACTTCTCTTATTGCATTCTACTTTTACTTGGTTACGTATGAAACTATTTGTTAATTTTCGTTTTCTTGTATTTGTCTTTGTACGTTTTTCTGTTTTTTTTTTAAATCTATTTACCCACATATCACTTCCATTCCGCCATGCATTATTGCGTGTACACCATTATATTATTCGATTTTAAAAACAAATCGTTGGATGAATATTACATCGGTCGGGTTCGAATGGTTTTTTGGATTCCATGATCGTTATTATCGACTTCTCTTGCACTCGATGGATAAAAAACACTAAACACAAACTGTATTACACATATCATTTACCATCACTGTTCATCATTCCAATGGGTCGATTTTGGGAATAACTTTTGAACGTGCTTTTTCCTTATTTTACTCGTTTACGTATGTGGTTGTAATTTTAAATCAACGTAAATGCGACGCCACCTTTGTTGACAATGAATACTCAATCGCTAAATGTTTATCTGTTTGCCCTCGTTGTGATATCTCTGTTTGGGTTATTGATGATTTTTTTTTCATTTGACGCATATTCCAATATCCTTTCGTTTATTTGCACAACTTGGTTGGATCACGGACCACATCGCACGTTTGAAACCGCATCGTTTCCGGTATATGGTTTTCCCCTAATATTACGGCACGTCCCATTGATCACGTCCTTACTTTACATGCCTGTGAAATGTGTTCTTATGTAAACATCACCCTTCGGCGCGATTTCTTGTTGATATTCTGGCAATAATAAATTATGTGGTTTCCTTTCATTATAATTAAACGATTCATTAAATGGCATTTTGTTCCACTTTACACTGGTCGGTCATCGGGCGAAATCCTTGGACATGCGATACATGTTTCAATAATACAATCATTTTTCATTTCGTTCATCGCTTTCGTTCTTTATCATCATCTCAACCATCATATGAATAACACACCAACAACTCGCACCACACATACAGAACACCGATAAGTTGAATGAAGTCCGTGCAGCCTGCTACCAGACCGAAGCACAAAAGACCACCGAAAAGACGCGTGTCATCGAAAACAAGCTGTCCACCGCCGAGCAAAATCGTGAAAAGGAACTCCAGAAGAAATTGGAAAACATTCGCAAGCACGTAGGTTTCGTTGAGTTATACTTTCATATGCTTTTATCGTAAATGATTTTATATGGTTTTAAGAAAAAATATTATATGATATGTTTATTTGTTTTCTATATTTTTCTGCATCGTTTTGTCAATTTGGACATTTCTTTAAAGTTTTTTTTTACATGTTCGAAGTGCTGTTATTTTTTAAAAATTATACGTGTTCTTCATGTGTTTGTGCACAATCATCAACATCAAAACGAGAACGGCTTTCTAGAGTATATATTTTTGGAAATTTTGCATCTTGGCCAAACATAGAAATTTTATTTGTTTTATCACAATTAAATAATCAAATGTTTGTCTTGACTTTAAAACAAAAGACGATTGAATGCTTTCTCTGGAATAATGTATTTTTTTTATAATTGGCCTTCCTTTGTCGTTGCTTAACCGGAATTGATGTTCTTGGGAATCATGCGATCTCTCGCTATCTTTTAACTTTTTGCAAACATAATACAATTTTCTCGCAACTGGTTCTTATATGTGTCTTGTTTCTTTCTAGGAACGACGCGCCGAAGTGGTTCGTCAGAATAAGGCGGCTCTAGCTCAGAAGACAGATGTTACGGCTTCGTCTGGCTAGATACAGACAACAGCAGCTTGAATGAATATGAAATGATAAGCAAATACACACACACACGAACATACAAAATACACACGAAAGGCTAGCACTAACAGAGGAGTAAAGATTGCTTAATTTAAGTATCGCAAGCACACATAGAAAGAGATCGTAAAACTGTCTTATTTTTATTCCTTTTATGTTTTAATTAATTAATGAATTCGAATGTTTATGAAGTCCTGCTACCGTGTTTAATTTACAAATATAATTTTTAAAATAAACAACAACGCGTATCCCCTTGTGATGAAGGGCAGGCAACCGTTTGGAAACGCCAATGACCTGTTAAAAAAGTAAAAAAATAAAAAATACATTAGCTAATCGAGAACAAACTGATCAAGATCAATAGCATTATCTAACAAAACATGAAAAAGAACAAAACGAACCTACTAATGAACAACTAACATGTGCATTGAACCAGGTAGATAGTTAGATAACGAACATCATCAACTTAAAGATCTGTAACGGGGGGAAGCTCCGAGAATATGGTATTGTTTAATGAAAAGAAAAAATGTGTAGCTTTTTTGCGCATATTGCATTACGCATGTGAAAGTATAAAATTGTGCATATTGCCATGTCACCGGAAGAATGATACGATTGCGTTGACACGCTTCACGGTAAAACACATCTCAACCACAAACAATAAATGGCGCCGAACAGAAAAAAAAGGCTCTAGTGAAAGCAAATGAAATGCAAAAAGGAGAACGATAAAGCTAAAGTATGATATAAAGCTCACCAAGCCAGCACAAACGATGAAGACTAACTAGAGATTTACTTTGTACTGCCCTCGTGTGGTAAGACCTTTCTAAAAGGCTCGAAGCTAAATGTAAAACTGTTTGAACACAGATAAATAATGAATAACGAACACCGGTATCAACATTTCAGTTTTCCTCTGCCCAAGGTCACAAACGCTGTCACGATCGGAAGTGCAAGTAACGCAGAAGCAAAGTCAAAAGAAGTTTAATAACATACTAACAGGAAGTAGAAATAGAGCTAAACACAATGAAGCAAAATAAACACAACATTAAATGAAACAAATATTTACCCTCTCCCACTTTCTTTTCACACTACATAAAGAAACTGCTATAGAAAAAAGTATAATAGTTAAACATGTATAGGGCAATGTTAGCTGCGCTGGGCAGCTTGAACGAGTTATAAATCGCAAACATAACACAGTGTGGAGATATAGCGAAACCGGCAAACGCGGAATGGAGAAAAGATGGTTGGAATAAGTCCGTGCTCAACTGCAGTACTTACACGCTCTGAACTTATCAATGCAGAGCCAGAAGGAATTGAACGAATTTGATGTTTGCTTCGATAAAGCCCAGCATCATCCAACAGTGAATCTGTTAGCATTGGCATGAGTTGAAAAGCGCAGGAATATTCGCTGTAACAAGCACCAGCTGAAATCAATCGTGAACGTTGGAAAGATAAATGAAAACTACCTAAACATGCATACATACACACACAATGATGCGTATCAAAAGGTGCATTGTGCCATGGAATAATAGAAAATAACCAATTGCAACAAATCGCAGCAGATCGCAGGTACACAGCGTACTACTACGCAAGACAAACGTAGAAAATGTTATGCAACACGGGACAAACGCAGCAGCAAGCAAAACGCATTATACATATATCGCCTCTGTGCCGCTATTTATACATTTATTCTATCAAAACAAGCAAACACGGATTAGCAATGAAGTGAAACGTCGCTAAAATATGGCATGCAGGTCGAAAAACAAACACCACCATGAGGACTGTCCGTGTTTTGACCATCCTTTCTACTCTCTTTCGACTTAGCATGAGTTACAAGGCAAGGCAAAGAGGAACGAGAAGGAAGAGCTAGTTTATTATAAAGATATAAGTACCCCCATATATAAAAATACATATATTTACAAGTTTCTTTACGCTTTTGTGAGGGCAAATGATATAAATAGGAAAGACAGGATTGAAATGGATCAAATGGAAGGCTTGTGGCGCTTGTGAGAAGAATGATTAAGGGATTGGTGAGCAAGGCATGAGGGAGGGTAGAGTTTGATAAGCTAGAATCGTGTGCAAGCGGATGGAAATTGCGTGACGCTGATAAGTGCTTTGCTAAAAGAAATGAAAACAGAAGCTACAGCAAAAGAATGATCAATCCACACACCAGCACATCAAAACCAGATTTGGTTGAACTACTGTGTGTAGCGATCGCTTTTGCCTACTCTTCGAGAAAAAGGCTGCCGCTTTTTTTTGTAAATGTTCTTACTTTTTTATGTTCATGTAACGTTTTCGCTCCTGTTGCTCGTTACCGCTGGATTAGCTGATAATTGATACGAAACGGAACCAACGTTCGAATGAATCGCCTTTTGTGTAATGTGTAAAACCGCGTATGAAAGTGATGGAGACAGTGAATGTGTGTGATACAAGACCGTATGATCAAGGCGGTGTTCGATTGAAATTCATCCTTCACGCTTGCATCAAGACCGGCTGCTTATCAAAAAGAGCAAAACGAAAGTTTGAAAAAAAATCAACAACCAAAAAAAAATCTGATCGTTCGAGCGAGTATGAATATACATAAAGAAATTAACTTATATAGGGGCTTTCCGTGCATTTTTACAAAACGAAAATGACATTTTACGTTCGATGTGAGGAAACCAGGATGAGGAGCTCACCATCTTTTTTTGCGATGCGAGTGCCATTTTAGCGCACGACTTATTATGTCCGAATGTATCATTAGTTTTGTCTGCACTTCTTCGCCAACTCTCCATCCGCCGTGCTTGCTGCAATAGTTCACTACAAAGCTTAATTGCATTTAAGCTGATACGCTTGCACAAGTATCTGCCGTAAGGAATGGATGAAATGCTGCATTGTTCTTCGGACATGTTTGCATGCATCGGTCAAACAAAATTAATACTAGATAATTCCGTTCCCAAACAATCCTTCAATGTGGATAATAGGCAAACAGTTTGGCGTAGTGAATTGCTACACAACTTTCAAACACTCATTTGCGAAAGCACAGCTTGCTGCTGGGTGGAAACAAAGATCAAGCGTGCATCAGATTGGAAAACTACTGCATACGATTCACCGTATCAATGGTACTGCAGCTATTGCCATAGTGTAAGCGTGTAGGCTTTAAGAAGCTGCCTCTTGATATGTCACTCCCCAAAATGGTACGATATAATGTACGCTGGAAGAACAATGCAATAGAACAGATATATGAGACCAGTAAACTAATGATATATATGCAACGTGGTTTAATGCAAGCGTACAAGCACAAAGTTAAGAGCAGCATACACAACACAACGCTAGCATATGCAAGCAAACATGAAAACGTAGTTGCGGACGCGTTAGCTAGAATCACTATTAAGATATGCAACCACAATAAATATTCGGGTGTCAACCTTGCGAGCAAAACCAGACGAAGTGCAAAAAATATCCCAATGGTGATGGCGATCGTGCTGCTACAAAAATGGTAACTTTTTCCACCCAAACCAAAACAAAACAAAATCGTATTGAATTCTATTGCCATCACAATATACTGAGACAACAATGCACAAAAGTGCAGTGCGTGTGTAAGATCAAGGCGTGGACACTATAAGCGCACACTTTGCGAAGCAGCTGATAATGATAGAAGAAAAAGCGTACACACATAGGAATACATAAGCAAAAGAAGAGAAAAGAAGCTAGAAATACTAAAACACAACATAAATCAATCCAACCACGACGTCACACAAACACAATCCAATAACAACACGGTGGAGAACGATGGAAGGAGAAAGCGGAAGCGCATATGAAACTTTGATTTCCAAAATAAAGACATCAGACAACCAAAATCAAGAAAAAAATGGAAGTATTGTTTCATATTTAGTTTTTAGTCGACAGTAGTTTTGACTTCTGATTTTCCTAATCAAATGCAGAACAATAGTGATAAAATCGAGGGCTTTATGTTATTCACAGTCCTGCTATTGTGTTCCAGATGTTGGGTAACAATGTCGAAATTAGCAATGGGATCATCCGAAAGAATTTTGGGAACGTTCTTGAATAAATTAATCCCGACCGTGGCATACACTGATGACATAGACATCATATGACTCTCCTATCTATCAGATACTCGAGCAGACGGTAAACCTCGGTTTGAATATGCATTAGACAACACGTGCAAACGACAGACCCTTCTTCCCACAGCTGTTGAATCATTCTAGC
>KB663688.1:3297334-3362643 GCA_000349025.1 Anopheles minimus
GAAGAACCTAAGTTCTGTAAGTTGTGTAGGATCCAATACCACGTACTTGGATGCAAGTCCTCACTAAGGGGGGGAACGGTCCGGAAGGTATTCCATAGCCGGTCTAGCCGTGTGAAGACCAGCGCCGCTATCGCCACGGCCACCGGACTACCCATTTGCAAGCATTATAAATAACATAACTCTAAAAGTTGAACCTTCGTTGGTGGTGTGGCGAGTCTGTCTATAACCGGGACTCTGGTACAGATTGTAGCCAATTTTATTTGCTCTTATATGTGATTACGAATCATTGATGCAAAAGTTTTTCGACTATCGTAATAAAGTGGGACGTCAATCCTCCTGTCGCACCTGCGTTTTGGTGGTTGTTGGGAGCGTCCAGTGCAGTTCGGTCAACAAAAACGCTAAGCAGCCAGGACCTTCCCAAAAAAACGAGTGACGAGCTGCACATATCAACCCTAACACAAGTAAAACTCGTTATAAATTACAGATCGCTGATATACTTACCTATAGATGACAAGATGGAGACCGAACGGAATTACGCCGAAAGCCTTCCTAGACGATTCGCCTGCAGCTGTGAATGCATCGTGGTATGCTGTTCAACGGAACGCGCAACTGTTTTGGAAAAGATGGATTGAGGACTATCTATAAGCGTTTTTTTCACAACAAATGGAACAAGTATTTTACACTGTCGCGACTATTGCTCTTATTTTATTACACACAGAAAAGTACAGTAGAAAAAACCTGAACGATCAGGTTGACAGTCTAGTTGACGGTAAACCAACACACAACTATCTCGTGTGTCATTGCTACTAGTCGTCTAGTACATCTATTGATATTGCCACACTGCAAAGTTTGGACCATTGTCCAACAGTGGCGGTCGGTAACGCTCGATCGAAATGCATTCATCGAACACATGGTCCACGTTATAGAAGGTCCGCAATTCTTCGATGGCTTGTTCCTCGATTTGTGTCTGAACTAATGATTTTGATTTGATCTTTTCAAAGTACCGCTTTTGGCGCCGTTCGTCTTCCAAAATCTCGTTGAAATCTTTCTCGCCACCGCTATACCGAGAGCTAGATTGCCGTTGCCGGTGTGGCTTGGTGAGGACGGTTGAACTGATCTGATCGGCAGTGTTATTAGACGAAGGCGACGACCTAATGGCGTCCGATTCGGAAGTCGAGTGTTTATTTTGCTCATTTGTACTGCTTTTCCGCTGCCTGCGATTAAATGCAGCAGCACTCGCACCCGGCGATAATTCTGCACCCTTGAACACATCCACTACCGGTACGCTTTCCACATTTTTCCATGGATTGACCGGAACAGACGCGACGACGGCTTCAGATGTGTGCGCTTGATGTCCGTTTGTCTCTGGATGTGATGATTTGGTCATTCTAGACTTTTCGGAATTTAAACGTTTTCGCTCCTTTTGCGACAATCGTCCGTCGGTTAAGGTAAAATCACTTAAATTAATTGTAGCTGCCCGTGCAACATTATTGGCCGACTCGTAGCCTTCGTCTGGTGATCGTAGCGCTGCCAGCTGGGGCGCTGTAGGGCTCCGCTCCAGCACCGTACGAAGGTTGGAAAAGTTTTCATTTGCTGGCAGTTTCGCTTCCTCCTTCATCAGTTCATTTGCGCGCAATGCTGCTGAGAGTGCAGCTTTTCTTTTCGAATCGGCCGATACCGTTTGCCACGATTTATTCCCGTTCTGTTCGTTTGTCACGGAACGATCGACAGTATTATCTGGTTTACCCGCGGAAGAAGTGATGCTGGCTACGTTCGACGATTTGCTAGCCGAAATTTTCCGTTCCTTCACTGCAGCCGCTTCTTCCAGTACTAATCGCTGCAAATAAACCATCGCTTCTTTTTCATAGTTTCGCTTTTCTCGCTGGAGCTTCGAAAGGGCCGGCATGTTCGTATGCTTTGCTTTCGGAGTAAGTTTCATAGGGCGCTCGGTCGCATTCGTCTGATCAATCGCCTTCTGCTCGAGATCGATTCGAAAGTCGCTTACAAATTGTTCCAACTCTTCGTCACCAATCGCATCGGCGAAAGGCGTTATCATGCGGTACTCCGAGAGACGGAAGAACTCTTTGTAGAAGCGATCGATCTGCGCCAGCACGGTTGGATCCAGCCCGTCCAGAAGACGCCACTCGAGCAAACGGGCAAAGTTAACGCTGACGAACTGCATACAAACGCTCTTCAACACCTCACAGTTGTACTGGTAGGCGAACTCGAGCAACTCACCCACATTTCGTAGGTGCACCCGTTGGCTGAGGATCGTTTCGAAGATATTCTTCAGCTCTTCTATCAGAAACTGATCGCAGATGATAATCATGCTCAGGATGAAGTTCTCAGAGTAGCGCTGTCTCCGGACACGTCCGTAATCGTTGTCGTACAGGAAGGGTACGATAACGTCCATGTATTCGCGCGGTACCGTTCTTAGGTCTGCTGTTGTGCGCTTTTCCGCCCAGCAATGGGCAAACATCATGTTAAAATAGTCGAGCCGGGCAACCAGAACACACTTGTGCGCTCGCAGCTTCTTGTCATCCTGCAGCTCAATTGTTATGTCGTACAGCTCTGGGTAGGAATCGTGGCGCAGCATTGGAAAGGGTTCGATGGAAGGTTCATCCTGTAATCTAAAAATATGTTTTTTACGTTTTACTGTGGTGTAAAGATCCCAAAAATACACATGAAAAATATCTCTTTTACTTACTTCTTAACCGAGTTCGATAAGATAGGTAGCTGAACCTTATCGAACTGTTCTTTCAGCTTCTGACAAATGGCCCTTAATTCCGAACGTTCAACCGGGTTGCCGGTCTCACTCGTGCCTGGTTTCTTCAGCAATCGTTCAACATCCGCACGTGCGATGATCTGATTCGTGTACAGGTAACGCATGATTAATCGGAATGCTCGTGTTGTGAGCCCTCCGAAGCCGTGTTCTTCCAACACGAATTCCTTTTGCTCAGGAAACTGCTGTAACAACTTCCGTAGAGAGTCCGATCGATGGTACAGGATGAATCGGTGGCTAGCGAATGGTTCATTCTCCACGTACAATACCACATCGTGTACGCCGTCCATTTCGTTCGCATCTGCCAGCAGTGTTCCGTAGTCGTAGTTCGATTCTACCAGCTCCGGTACGCAAAAGCAGCGCCGCGTGTTTTCCACCAATGCGGCATAATTCTCACCCTCAGCGTCGCATGTAAAATCGACCACGTTGGTTAAGTTCCGCACACGCCGCAGTTCTATGCGGCTTTGCAGTGTATCGCACAGTTCCTTACGTATGTACGTTTCCTTAAACTCGCTGTACTGGTGCTTAGCCGAGCGTGGTAGTTTGTTGGTAATGATGCCCTGGTAAAGGTTGCCTAACAGCAGCACCAGTGTTTGCTGCTGCGAACACCAGCGTATCTTTTCCACCTCGAGGTTTCGCGATTGGGCAAACACACAGCGCACAAACTGTTGACAATCTTCGTACCATATGTAGATGTTGCGTGATGCCGTAAACACGATCACGCGTAAATCACCGGAACGTTTCACCACTGCTTCCTGTTCGGTTTGCAATTCGCCACCAGTTACCGAGAGGCATTCTATTTTTTCTAGCCTATGGAAATTGTAAAAACATGGGCTATAAAGTGCTTTTTGAATCATTAGTAGTGCGTAATAGTGACGGGCAACCCTGGATAGAATTCATTCATCAATTAATCGTTCATTCGGAATCCTGATTCCTCAGGAGGAGGAAAATCTTATTCGACACCGGATTTTACTTCGATGTCGTATCCGGTATCTCCTTTTGTGCTGACCAAACATTTTTATAGCAGTGCAACAGTCAAGGGGGTTGAAACAATGTTTTATACGAGTTTTTCCAGTATTCCTCACGTTTTCTAATAATTATCTTCAATTTTTGCAGCATTTTTACATGGTTTTCCAACAGTTTTCCACAAATAATGGAGTAATTTTGTTTGAAACTTGTGAAATATATCATGAGACTATTCGTTAAATAGCTAGAAAAGATGCCCCATTCGATCGTTTATGCGCGTATATGTTCATTTTGGAACATTTAGGCCATTAAAGACTGTGCACTTCTTTTCCAGTGCATATTTTGTAGATCACAGAATCCAAAAATGATAATTTTTCGTAGATAAAATGGTTGTTTCTTCTTTGTACATGGCATTGCTCGAAAGCTAGCTGCCGTTAGGCAGCATAGCATATGATAAAATATCATATTCTTCCATATGATAAAATGGTCTTTGTTACTTCGTATTCGACATTGGAATGTTCCTGAAGTTGGATTAACCCGACTTCGGAAAAAATGCTTCCATCACTAGTGCGCAAACACGGAAATGATTGACCATACTTACAGTGGTTTTTTGTACGTTTTCACTTTGAAGCCACTAAAAATATGCAAAAAATTCTTCATAGTGTACACGACGATGGCTGCATTGCTCGACTCGATCAGCTTGATCGTTGTGTCACGCTTCACTGCATTACCATCGTCTTTGAGCGTCGATCCCTCCGGTATCAGTGGAATTGGTTTGGGAAGCACGATCATCTCATTGCGGGGATCGCGCTTCAGCCCGAATTGACCACCGTTCAGACCCCACACGTAGATGTCCGCGTCCAGCACAGCTATTGAGTGATAGTCTTTCGCTATCACACGTTTAATGATTTTCCCTCTGTAAGAACACAAAAAAAAGAAAGGCACATACTCAACGAACATTGAAGAAAATGTGAATGGATGCGGTTATCTTACGAGAGATTAGATTGACCCGTAATTTCCTTGAAAGTGAGCAGATTCGCTGGCGGTGGTTTCAGTCCCAGCTGGCAGTGTTTGTTCTCGCCGCAAGCGTATATCTGCAATGCGGGAAAGGAAACTTCAAAGTTGTGTCTGTGATTCCGGCACGCGTTTAATCGCCTACATGATTACTATCGGTGAGGATGAGCGAGTGGTGCTTGGCCGCGGTCACATCCGTTATACGTTCGTCGTCTTTCAGTGGGACTGGCACCTTCATCGGATAGGCGATAGTGTCCTCCATGCCCAAACCGAGCCGCCCGCCGACACCATGGCCGGCAACGTACAGTTCACCCATCCTGTGCGTCAAGAATACGCTGTGGAACGAGCTAATTTCTAGCTTCCGGATGGTTGTGCGCGTTTTGCGGAAATACTCCATACTCTCGGGGTTACCCTTGTCCTGTGCATTCCCGATGCCCAGATTGTAGTTTTTGTTTTGTCCCCAGATCATTAGCTCCGGTCCTAGCGCAACGCCTCGTTCATCAGTTGGGCTAGCGCGTTGTTCCGACACATTGCTACATAACTGCATCGGATTAACAAAATCCTCATCCGGAGCATCGAGCGGAGCGCCATGTTTTACTAGCAGTACAGCAGACCCAATACTGCCGTAGTACATGGCCCGGTGCAAAGCGGTGTGCCCAGACTCAAGATCCTTCTGCGTGAGACTGGCTCCCTTAAAAGATAATCACCAAGCGAAACGTTTACAAACAGGTGATAGTGGGCGCGATGAAGGTAACGTACCTGATTTATCAACCATTCGACAATGGCAGACCGACCAACCGATGCGGCCATATGCAGTGCCGTACGACCGTATTCGTCGACGACGTGCGCAAAGTTGCGACATGTTTTGGCGATGTATGCCGCCAGCAATTCATCGGAAATAGCGCGTTTCGTAAGTGCGGCTGTGATCGCGTTGCCATGGCTCACTAGACGACACTTTTTCGTGCACTCATAATCGTAATCGGAGATGGTGAACATCGATGCACAATAAAACGCAGGACACACAGTTTTCTTCGTACCGCACACAAAACCATAACAAAACACCCGCAAAAAAATGCCAACGCGAAACACCTTCCCGCAGGCCCTTTTGGACTAGCTGACAGCAAAACATCCAACAGCACCGGTGTATAGCGTCGGATTGAAAACTCGCTTTCGTTCTCCTTGCTTCCAAGGTTGAGACAGACATTAACGAACATTTTCAAATGCTCCAAACACGTGGTACCTAGCAAACTGCCGATTTCGGAAACTTGCGCAATTCGGATGTGACTCAGTTCTGGAAAACGAAATACTCTCCGTACGTGATCTAAGACTGTGATCGATTGAATATATTTCTTAACCATGAGTTCATGTGTTTAGGTCACAATGTTATTTGTTGCATTTGCTGCGTTGAAATGATATTTTGAAATACACAAGTACGGGTGTCGTAGGCATCCATGTGGCATACACAACAATCGAACGATGTCCATTGTACATCTTCGCTCATTGCCCTTACTTGTGGCGGAGTTGTGCATATGCTTCTCATCATGCATAGATAAAGGGAGAGAGATAGCGAGAGGGTTTGTTTACTGGCTACGTAGCACACAACATTGCGTATGATCGCACGATCAATCAAGTGCAGTGATTTATTCCGTTAAGCTTATTTTGTTTCATTTGCTTTTGTGTTTACGCATGTACTGCAATCGTTTGTAAATAAACTCTATACACAAGTAAAAAAATATAGTATCGTACTTCCATCATTCTTACTTTTGATTTCTTTTTTGTTCATTAGTATCAATAAATTTTACTTTCTTTTGTTCTTGTTTCGGATTTCCTCGGACCACTTGTTTTTAAAAATTACACATGCGTTGCAGAATGTCTTTGCACCGGATGTACGACCACGTTCGCGTTTAACCAACGGCATCTCGAGCACGAAGCAAACACATTTGATCTATTATTTTGCAGCAGTTTAATAAATAGTTTAATCGGATTAAACCTAATCATTACACACAAGATACCGATGCACCACACGCACCTAGTTGCCAAACATTGTACAACTGTGTGTGTTCGTTCGTTAGAAGTCCGCAATCAATTACACAATAAAATACACAACGAAACAGAAATCTTAATTCGTACGATTTTTACACGTAATAAAATAAACGCTACAACGCAAAACAAAACATTATTCGTGCGCTCCCTTTTGCCACTAATTTGAAATCACTGGTAAAATGGGAATAGAATGGGTAGAGGATAGCGTTAAAAATACAAACACTAAATTTGCAAAAAAAAAAAAAACAATTACAGCTATCAACGCAATTAAGCCTAAAACTGCACGCATAATAAATATAATAATCATTAAAAGGAAGAAAAAGCAGCGTAAAAATTATCTGCTGCAGGTGTAACGCTTCACATTGCACACTGCGGTAATTAGTTCAAATTCTATAAATCAAACGTTTGCTCAAACTATTTTCCTTCCGCTGGGAGCGCTCTTTCCGCTTCTGCACAGACGTGAACGATAAGCAGAAGCGATAAAATGTGGGCGAGTGAGTTTGTGTGTTTTGTTTTTTCTACTAGCAACATCATTTTGCTAGCATCATTGATCGATAAATAGTTCCACGAGAAGCTTTTCAATTCTTTCTATAACTATGTGAAGTAGGATCCTAACGGTCCGGCGTCAGATCATGCTACGCGCATTGGTAGTGCTCCAAATTGATTCCAATGATCCGAATGTTTTTTGCTAAAAATAAATGCCAATCCAACTGCTCCCTGTCCAATTGCCGGGTATCGTCGTTCCATCTTTCTGTCTGGCGTATACGGTCTGTCAAACTGTATACTCGTTTCATGAGTTACGTTCTAAACCGTCCTATGGGTAAAGCTAATACATCTCGTTTGCATTATGTGGTTGAAACTGCTTGGTGTGCCTTAAGCCTACGATAAATATGTATATGAATAACCACCAAAGCTTCCGAGGGTTACCAGTTTTGTTCTGAATCTTTGTGTGCAACAACTAACTAGAGCTTTGTAGTTTTAATGATGTTTTGCAGCTTTCTGACGCACTGCACTAAATATAGTGACATCCTATAGAGCGCTTCTCACTTATATTGCATGACATTTTGTACGATAAGCTTAATTCCATTAAATGTTTATCTGATTTAATCGTCACAGTTTTCACTATCCAGCGGCATCGGATTCAATCGTTCCATGAAGCAGAAATTTCAGTAATTTACGCTATCAATTTGTAAGGTTTGTGATTTCACGTTTTTTCTTCCTTCTTCCTTTCTCGTGCTGTATGATACTGGCTATTAAAACGTGTTAATGCTTCCTTCACTATCAAAGCAAATTATTGCGGGATCATTGTGTATATGATTGCGATTTTACAACTCTTATTTCTTGTAGAAAGAGTTGAATAAAGTTCATGGACAAATGTGTGCAAGTGGTTGGTCTTTAGAAAACAGCAAAGCATTAATTAAACCAAAATGGTTCGACACATAATTTTCTAGCATGACTTTCGTTGTCTTTGCGTTTCAGACAAACATGAACAGGCACTGGAAAAGTCCTCGTTACTGCTAACCGGAAGGAACGCCCTCGCAGTGGTGGCGTACATTGAATCTGGGCTCAAGAGACATACATTAAATAATGTAAAGACTGTATGAAATGCACCAATCCACACTATGCGTATAATAGCTTGTGCGCGAAGTTTTGTAAGCGGCACTAGAAACGAAAATTCCTTATCCCAATCCGACTGTTTGTTTGCACAGCTCTTAAATATACTTATTAAGAGTACGATGACTTCGGTGAACACACACACGCAAACTGGATTTGAATACTTCTCATCCTACCGCATACGAATGCCTGGTAGCATTTGCACCCGCAATTAGCTTAATTTTTTCGCTCCTGGTTCATAAACTCATCCACTTTATTGTTGAGTTCCTTGGCGACACCGTCCAGTGTTCGACCATCTACCATTTCCGTCACGGTGACGGTCGTCTCCTTTACCATTTCTGGTACATTTTGCTGGGAGGTGTGCGTCGTAACCGTTGTGATTTTCTGCAGCAACTCATCTTCGGGGAAATCGCCATCCGGTGTGAGTGTGATTGTTTTAGTGGTCGTTGTCGTTCGTGTGGTTGAGGTGGAAGTTGTATCTGCACCCGTGTCCGGATCCAACGTAATTAACGGGTTATTCAACAGCTGAAAGTAAAAAAAACAAAAAACACGTTAATTATGGCGTTCATTATTTCTGGTGCGGTGTGCACCAATCAAGATACTAAAAAGCATGACTAAACATTTCATAGGTAAGATTTTACTAAGAACTGACAGAATAATTCTATTCTTAGCAATTTTGCGATACGAAAATATTATTCGCTCTTTTTTCCCATCTGTATTCGTCTGATAGAGTACTTAGAGTACCGTAAAAAATTAATAATTATTATCCAATGGTTCATTGAGTCTTTTTCCACCTTCTAGAATTCCTGGTTAGTTTAGATTTTTCAAAAAAAAAAGGAGATCGCAATACCGTAATCAACTATAGAGGAGTTCCAAGGAGCCTCTTGACTATCGTGATCAAATTAATCCTCTATTGCTAAGTTCCGGGTTCGAATTCGAGCCCGCGACTTTTTTGTCAGTTACTCCATGTCCTTCCTTAGATTAATCTTCCATGTAGATTTTAATATCCTTTTTTGCTAAACCCATTGTAGACAAAGTAAATATTTAAAAACAAAAAATAATATAAAAAGATGGTTTTACAGGCGTCAGCTGACGAAATAAATAAAAATATCGTGTACAGATAAGTTGCTTGAAAGAACATTTAGTACAATACGGAGCAGGAAACTTATTCCACCGATGAAACGTTTAATCCTCCGATATTATATTGATTCTTGGTACCTGTTCCATTTGAACCGACTGTGGTAGCTCTCGCTGCTGTAGATTTCCCGTCAATTCTTGATCACGTAACTCCTTCAATATCTGTTCTTTCATATCTTCCGGAACGTCGAATCTCATCGTAGTGGAGAAGACCGTCGTACGAACGGTTCTGTAAGTGAAGAGTTCACAATTACTACTACTCTGAAGAAGTTGTAATCATACAAGCTTAAAACAAGCGTACCCATCATCCGATTCGTCCACGATAGTATTGGTCGCTGTGCGGGTGGATCCATTGTTTGTTGGAACAGCCGTTCCGAGTGGTGGTTCACTTGGCTCCATACCTGCCAGTTGATCGTTGTTCTGAACAAGATAGTTTTCTGCAATTGAGTAATGGAATCGAAATCTTACAAATACAATCCATAGCAGCTGCTTGCTAGTACCACTGCTTCAATGGTAAGTTGTTCTGGCATCAGAAAACAATAGGCTGCACCATTTAGTATCACATCGAGCTGACAGTTCCATGACATTTTTAGTATATTGAACGCATGCAATTTTAGTTTTCCAGTTTCTAATTTCATGCGATGCTTGTTATATTAATATCGTAACACAATTACTGTATATTTCTACTTGTTTCACAATTATTCTACAATAGCAAGAAATTTAGTTTTATATGCAGGTAAGGGTAATTGTTAACATACTATTCTATCCATCGTCAATAACGATTCCACTATCGTTATCATCGTTAACGTTACTGCTACAGGACGTTTTGTACTAAACCTTATTTTCAGAATGCATGCAAAACTTATCAGTGGTGCAAAGAGATGCTCATGAGTTTGTTATTGTACTGGTGCTCGCAGAGCTCACGTTTGATTGTGAAGATTTGTATTTAACGATAAAAATAGAACAATTACGAGCATTAGTCCGACAGGTAATAAACGAAACTATTTTGAAAGGAGGGCATTATATTAAATATTGAGGCAAGATGTTATGACAAAGGAAGGAAAGGTGAAGAAAAATTCTTGTGAAAAACAGAAAGTAAATATATAGAAATACGGAAGGAAAAAATCAATAATGCACAATAGAAAGAAATACGAAAAACGAAAAACATAATTAGCAAACAAAACAGGAATAAAGGAAACAATTATAAGAAAAATAGATTAGTTAACTGAGCTCTGATACAATGGGAGAGAAGAACATTCAATCATGAAAACGACACCGAACCGATTGAACCAAGTCAAAGGGCATTGATATAGAGAAAGACAGAAAACAGTCGACATAGAAGTAGTGCTATAAATTTCAAAGTACAAGGAGCGGCAAATAGTGACAGTAGAAAGCATCGGACATTGTAGCAAAGTAGGACTAGAAGGGTAGTAATTTCTCTACATACTAATTTCTGTACTGCCTTCTGCTAGGCCCGATCCCATTTGAACTAGTACAGAGCCATCACCACCACCACCACTGTAAATTTCAGTATTGTCGATGTCAGATTCGTTCGCTGCATCTTCGCCACCGTCTTCACCGTGCACATTCAGATCGACCAACATGTCCTCCGCCATCTGCGGAGGCATTTCGTCATCGATCAGATCGTTGGACACTTGGGTGACGATTACCGACACGCGGCTGGAGCTAACGGTAGGCGAAGGGTGTGAATCCTCAGCGAGTACAGTGTCCGTTTCCGGGTTTACACTGGCCACGTGCTGGTTGACGTTGGCTTTACCTTTAGGTGGGAAAATTAAGGGATAAAATAATTTGGAAGACACAAATTTTCAGCGTGTGGTTCACGATAAAAGCAGCAAAAGTGTAAACATGAAAACGGGTAGAGGTAAGGGGGAAACACCGATACGTTTCTGTATTCAAACTGTTGCAGCTGGCGAAGAACATCATAAGGTACTTGGTATTAACGGCCTGTTGACACATTCCTACTGACATCTTAATATAATGTGCTTTTACATCAGATTTTAAAATGCCAACGTTCCTAGTGCTTGCGAAACCAATCTACCAATCACCGTCGAAAGCAAGCGGTTGGGCTGTGTGTTACGGTTTGCAAATAATAGTCCTACATAACCGCTTAGAACAGAATATTCAACAATCCTGACTAAATTTGTGTAACAGTTAGAACAGCGCAATAAGAGACAACAACAAAACGCCTTTGCCTTGTACTGAAAACTTGGAAACCCAAAAACAACCAAGAGACAATTAAACCAACAACTTAAACCACAGCATAAATCAAGTTTAAAATTGTAATATTGTTTCTACTGAAAGCCTGCAAGCAAACTGATTCCAAATCATTACACCCGTGGGAAGAATCCTTCTAGGCGCCGTACGGTTATTATTCCCATGGGTTACAAATGCACTTCACCTTCTTCGAATGCACGGGTGTTAAACAATAACAGTCACAATCGTATTAAACCGAACCGTATGAAATGTATGTGTAAGTGTGAGTGTTAGCGTTTTACTTCCTTTCTTTCTTGAACTTATACAATGCCCCTTTGCGATACGATGATGAAACAATTTTCGAATCTCCTGCCAATTTTCGAGGAGTTGCCAAAATATCATCCTTTCACAGGGGGCGCGCATTAACATAAACATCTTCACAACACCACATAACGCACGTTGGACATGTGAGACAACGGAAACGGATGAGCACTAATGAGCGAAAGGCAAACAATATGGTGACACAGAACTTAAAGACTGAAGAAGAGGCGAAACACAAAAAGGTCTATTATGTATGTATGATGGAAAGGATGGATGCAATGTTGTGGTTTTGACCGTGGGTGGATGCAACTCTTCGATTCGGTTTTGTGGTGATTTGTAGGAGTTATTGGTGTGATGCAAAAGGAATAAGAAAAAAAAACATGACCGAATTAACTGCCAAGGATGGGTAAGTGAACTTCTGTCAATGGGTAAGAAGGGAAGTGAGAGGTGTGATAGATCAAAGCTCGTAAATGAACAGCAAGAGAAGAGAGAGAAGAGTGGGTGTGTGAGCTGGGTGCGCCATTTACCTGTTTCATCGTCATCGCTCAGTTCGCCCGCCGTTTCGTGCAGGGCTACGTCTGATCCGCTCGATGATCCCGGTCCTGTACGGATAGAGAAGTTGTTGCTGGTACTGCTGGAGGGTGGCTGCGCCGGTGGCGGTGTTGGCTGGCAGACAGTTATCGCTGGACCGGTACTGTTATTGGCTTGTTCGTCCCTCAGCACGACCGATTCGTCCTCGGTAATCGTTAGCCCAGTAGGGATCGCTTTCGTCCGCAACGTGCGTCTAACGATCGACGCCGATCCGGAATGATCACGATCATGGCGCCGTTGTTGGGGATCTTCTTCACTCTCGGAGCTACTGCTACCACCGACAATGAAACGCTTCTGGGCATTCGCTCCAGCGTCAGGAGATGACTGCGCGACAGTGTATCCTTCGAGATCTTTTTCTTCCGGTGGAGATGGATCTTCCAAAACACTGGACGATCGTCGATCATCGTCACTTGTCAGCTCGTAATCGTAATGTTCCTCCGTGATGATGACCAAGTTGCTGTTATCGTCTTCATCTGTAACAACTCCACCCGTAGCTTGCTCCTTTTCCATCTTGGCAAAGTTTTCGGGCGATGTTTGCACGAAAATGAACTCGTCGATGTCACCGGAATAATCGGCTGGCACTTCGGAGATATTGTTATCGGACGAGATAATAACAATTTGTTCCGATTTCTTCTGCTCGTTTTCTCCCGGTGTCGAAAGCGATTTTTCGTAAGTGCGGGCCCCGATCGTGAGTCCTTCGGCAACGGGATCAATGTGATCCAAACTGTACCGCCGATCGTTTGAAACGTCCTCCAAGTTGACGGATGAAATCTCTATTTGAGGGTGTCGTGCGTCCGGTTCCGGCACTTCCCACTCGATGTCGCCCACCGTCGGACGCTGGGCGACCGTTTTATTGATCTTAATGTTCACCTTCGAATGTTTTTTTATCGTCTTCACTTTACCACTTTTGTCCGTTTCCAGGTCCAGCTCAAACCCTTCGGAATCTTCTTCACGATCACTGACTGCCGAATCACTGCCAACCGTATCCACCGCCACCGGACCTGTTTCCTCTTCGTCATCGTCATGCGTGTCATGATCTTTGATGGCTTGCTGAATAATTTCTTGCACATCCTCGGCTACTGCTACGACCGAAGTGAAGGGAGTTGGAAGGGATGATTGTTTGTTCAGCGTTGTGTTGAGATGTTGTGTGAGTGTTTCATTTCGTGATTATCAAGACAAGTTAAATTCAGTTTTAGGGGATCGAGAAGTTGTACAATTTTGCAAGCGATTGGCGCCAAAGGGAAATTGAATAAAGGACAACGAACGTGGGAGACGAGGGACTTATGATTTGCCGTCGGATATAATGAATTGTCGGGTGATGTTGATAAGGACGTCATGATAGGATACGACGAAGAGACGGCAACAGAGAGAGAGATAGAAAAAGAGAGGATCACGCACATGGTGACACAACTAGTGGATTTGTTTGTGGTAAGAAACATAGTGAACGAAAATAGAGAGTATGGACAGAAAACAATAGGTAGTATGTAAATGATACTAAAAACGACTGGTGCTGGTTGACAAATTTCGATGAGTCATGAAAGTGCACGCAGAGCCGAGCAATGGAACAGCACTTTTAGGATAGAAATGTTATGAAGTATCAGATGAAACCTTTTTGGCATTATTCGTAAATATACAACATTATTATTATTACTTCGTACATAAAACGTATCATAGCTATGGATAGAAAAAAACATCTAAACTCTACTCCGAGCACAAACACTCGATGGTATATGTAGAAGAAAAACCAAACACGATGAGTAGCGCACAAACGCTGCATCTTCAATGCGTGACAACATGTTCAAACGCTCACAGTTGCTTCGTACATATTTTTTTCTTTGTTACATATTGGAATGAAAGTTCATGAAATACACAAATGTTTTGTAGAAACTTGTATGAAACGATAAATAAACCAAACAAAAGCCATACTACATACAGGGAAACGTAAAACACGATTTTCACAAACAAGGTATAAACAAACAAAACAAAAATACAAACAATCAAAACAGAACCCACAAACATACAGTAAAAAACAAGTTACACAACTTTTAAAACCACGAACTTTGAGGCACAGTTCCCCTCGATTCAATTGTCGCACTTCCAAAACCCCTCTCTGACGTATACTATCCTACGTAACGAAATATTTTACAACGTTGATGTTCTTAAAAGAGTACTATTTTTTATCTACTTCAACGAAGAACTCTATAGTACAAGTAAGAAGCAACTCACACTTCATCCATGGTTGAGAATTTGATTTGTTCACAAAAAGGGACTAGTTCTATCTAATGGTATGTAGAAAATCAGAATGTAAGAATCAACAGAAACAATTCATTTCACAGGGAATTCATTTCTATACAACTATCCAAAGTGGCATGAAGTAAAACTATCGTACCCAGAAATAGGTCTTTTGGGAAGATTTTTTTTTTTTTTTTTTTGTTATAGTATGACGGCCTGGCCGTATTAGACTTAGTTTACCACGTAGCAGGGTAGTCAATCACTGCTACGGGGGAGCGGTCCAGATGGGATTTTGGTCCCGGTCTGTCGTGTGAGAGAGCAGCGCCGATACCACTACCCCACCGGGCCGCCCCTCTTTTGGGAAGGTTATTTGAATGAAAAATAAAAAAATATATAACAACAGCTTAGTTGGGTGACGAAAAAGGAAAAGGTTACAAAGTAGAATAACGGTATATTTTTTTTGTTTTGTTAAAAAACTCATAACCATTCTGTAATGTGTTTTTAAAACACTTTTGGCTTTAACGCCAACACAAAACACATTAATCTTCGGCTGATAATCATTGTAAGAAAAAACACAAAAATAAGGAATAAAAAACAAAAATCAGGCAACTGATTGTTAAAGTCAGGTTAAAAAATACGAACGTTTACAGAAACAAAAACCACAAAAAAAACATTAGAACTTGATCATTCAGGCTCAAAAGATACTGGCGAATGTGAAACAATAAGTTCAAAATTTCACAAAACACCCGCTTGAAAAACTTTTGTAGTAGATAGAAGGTAAAGAGAGTTACGGAGAATGAGAACAGTTCAAATGCAGGAAGGGGATTCAATTTGAGATGATAATTCGGAAGGCGAGTCAGTAGTGTATTCAAAACGGAACATCCCGGTTATAAGAAAAAGTGTATGGTATACGGCACACCCCACTTACCATCGTTGCGTCCTTCATCGGCACTCGCCTGACTGCTGTTCTGGCTGACTTGCGTATTGAAATCGGCTGGACTGGGCGGTGGCGTGGAAAGGTCCTCCTTCTTTATTGCTGCTATTCCGAGGATTTCGCTCTCACGGCGAATCTGCTGGAACGCTTCCGTCGTATCTGGCGATACGGACTCGGTTGGCGAACTGTTGTCCGCAGGCATTTGTTTGTGTTTTTCGACTGCTTCGTGTTCTTGCTTTTCTTCCATTTGCTCGTGTTCAGATTCTGTGTGAGAAGCGATCGTACATTGAAGGTCGATTGCCAGTATTCTTGAAAATGTTCACTTACCGTGCATTGTGCTGCTTGCCGTAGTCATACCATTCACCTTTGCTGGATCGATTTCATCAAGCCCATTCATTGAACCAATTTGCCGCTGAGCAACGCGTCGTTCGTACTCGTCCGTGACCGGTTCCAAATTAGTGATCGATTTGTTTACAATGTCGGGCCGATTGATTTTGATAAGAGCCTGCTCGAGCACGTTACCTGTCGCATCTCTTCCGGCCTGACGCAACCAGAGCCGGAGCATCACTACTGCTTGCTGAGCTTCGTCGTTCGGATACTCTGCCCGTATCAACTCCACGTCTGACGGCGCAATTGCTAGCTCATCTGCTAACAGTGGCCAATCCGATCCGAGTAGATTGCATATGTCCGTGATCTTAATGTCGGCCTTATGTATTTCGCTCGCACCATCCCCATTTTGGAACGTGAAGTTGAGCGTTTTACCACGGTTGGCAGCCGTGACAATGGCCTGCTGTTCGCTGTTCAGCACCTCGGTCGAGCTCTGATCGAATTCCGAGGTAGTCTCGAGCTCATCCCCTCCTAGACCAAACTTTTCCGACGGGAGCGTGAAATTGAGGGTGCAGAGCGGCGTCTGGATTGGCTCTCCCTTGGCAACTTTGGGATCGTTCATGAATGAGATGCGTCCAAGCAGATCGTCCAGGTTGTTTTTGATCTTAACCGTGAACGTGAGACGATTTTCCTTAAATGCATTGAACTGCAGCGAAAGCTGCTCTCCGGACTTCATCACCGGTACAATATTGCCAGCAAATTCGAGATAAATCGTGCGTCCCTCACATACCTCGATGTCACGCGACTTTGCAATTTCCGTGAAGTGTTCCTGATGTTCCAACGTTTTGTCCTCCTTGTCGTCCGTCATACAGAAAACGCTTAGTTTGGCTTCGCTTTGGTCTACACGCTTCGCAAATACCACAAACTTCACCATGAATGGTACGTGGGCCATCTGCGAGTACAACTCAGTGGCCATTTTCGTTGCTTCACCAATGTTGCGACAATCCATTAGCCAGAAGCGGGCCGATACTGTTGTGGTAAAGGACACACAATCGTTCACGAACGTCAGTGGCGTTGAACCAGTCACATCTTCCCAAACCGCCTTGTTCTGTCCGCCGGTAATCGAGCACAGCAAACGCAACGTGGGAGCGTTGCCCGAATACTGGTTGATCATACCCGAGTTGTAAGCTTTCGGTGCGGGCATACTGAGCGTAATTGCCTTGTGGAACTTGCGCCGGCGTGGTTCCACCGTCACTACCGGAGAAACCGCCACACTACGACCTAACAAATTAGCCGTGGTATTCATATCAATTGGTTGGGCTTGCAGACCGACGCGGATTTTCTTGGTGAGTGCGTTCTGCGGGAAAATTGCCTGCACTTGTGGCACAGCCGTAGCTGACACGGTACCGCCCTCCGGTCCGATGGCATGAACCTCCTGACGAATACGCGAAACAATTGCGAAGTAATGTGGGAAATCGTTGGTCACGATACGAGTAATCCGATTCGTGTGCAGATCCTCAAGCAAGTTCAGCGTATCGCCCTTGAATGTCTCGTTCAGGACTTCGTGAATGGCTTCTTCACTGTCGTAGAGTGTATGTTCGCGCCAAGTTTCTCCATTGTCCGAACGTAGGATAATAATTTCACGCTCCTTGTCGCGCAGTGAAGCAAAGTGTGGCACCTCTAGAATGACAGGACTGGAGAATAAATCGAAAATGAAACTCCTCCGTTTAGAAAATAATTCCAATACCTTGTATATTGCTACTCGACCAACTTACCCAAGGAATTTGGCGCCAACAGGAGCTAGTTCAAGAATGCGGCTTATCAGAGCCTCTCCTTCCATCAAGGGTGGACCGTTGGTGATACGCTGTGGTTTAACATATCGACAGGTAATTCTTGTAGGTTGTGCGGCAGATCGAGGCGGTACGATCACACGAACACCGCTGTGGCGGCAACCACGCATGGCGCCACCACGTGCATCAACCAGAAATGACACCAGAAATCTAAAAGATTAACATTGCACAGATGGTAAAAAATATATTAATATTAAATTAGTACTTTAGCATTTAAATGTTACGATGTACAGTTTGATGAATTCGAGACAGATTTTTAATAGGAAAGTGTTACTCTTTACAAATATTTTACGATCAACATCAATCTATCTGAGCACTACTAAAACGTTATACAAAGGCACGTGTCTCAACTTAACCGTCACCAATAAAACATTTATGCTTCATCATTTAATATTGATGGGCTAATCATTTGACTCAATAACATAATTAATTAGTGTATGTTTGAACAATGAAAAAGAAAGGATTTTATCTATTCAAACAATATATCGTTTTTTGTTATTTTTACAAATTATTTTCGATTATTTTATGAATTCCGTATTAGCTAAATGATCACATAATCAATACATCTAGCATCAAGAACATCAATTGATCGGACTTCGAGTTGTTGAATTGGCGACTGAGCAATACAAGCATTCCACCACCAGGTTAATTATTGTGCATGCAAAGACAAATATTATCAATTAATTTCAACAATCTTTCTTAACTAAGAGCGAACGCACACATGTTAATTAAATAAACCAAACTCACACATTGAAAACTCAAACCAGACGAATTATTCTGAGTTAGTTTTGGTCAATCACTTAAAAAAACCAAACGAAATAAAAATAAGCAAAACAAATTTGGTATACCTTTCCCTACACATCGGGACAAACTTTTTCTGATCACCACAATAAATGTTGGCCAATCGATCGATCGTCAACGACAGTGCATCGTTGCTAAGCGACCTACGGATCATGTTTTGGAAGTTCGGTTTCATGACCCATCGTTGCACATGGATGCAGAGGAAGGTAATTTCAGGATGCGGGATTTATGTTTCAACAACAGTTATACGTTTCATAGTTGTTTTCCACGGAAAATGACGTACATATTATAGGCATAAATGTGACAGGAATGCACACAAAATCACACATTGAAAGGAAACATTTAGTTGAGGATACGGCATACCGGGGGGAAACGGGAACCAGGAGAGATGATTTAAAGCAAGATTGGTATGGGAAATTGTTTAATGAAAAACAAATACGTCGTTGATTTGGTACGAAAAACCAATAATAACAAATGTATGAAACGGGATGCAGTAAAATGGGAATTTAGGAAAAAAGAAAAGAAAAATTCTAAAATTAATGGTTTGTTTACACTATCCCACGAAATGTTTGTATTAAAAGGATGGGATAGTAAAATATGCTAAAATAATTAACACAACTCGTTGTGCTTTAGAGAATGTAAAGAAAATATGAGTTAGTTGTCCAAAAATGAGTCACTAATTTACAACCCCACATAGCATGGATGAGCTCATAATGAACTTCATGTAATCTGGTTCTGTTTCATTTGTCGTCCAGTCATTGTTTGTAATTTGGCAGAAAGTTAGTTTTAGGAACGAGATTTAAATAATTTTTCTGCTATGTCAAACGTAATTGTCATTTTTAACTCCAAACCATAGCAATCTTGTGTAAGTTGTTATTTGTTAATGTCAAAAAAAACTTATTTGTATTTCGATCATAACAAAATATTGTAATGGAGACGCCCAGTAGTGCACGTGTTTCATGTATTGGTTTAGTACATTTGCCGTTGCTATTATTTTAATATATTCCAATAGCCAAAACAATAAATTTTAAAATTTCAATAATAAACGCCATCGAATAATAACAAGTCAATAATCATTCACAATTGTGTCAAGTGTAATGGTGTGCTGAACAAATGTTCGGAATTAATGTGATGCACTAACATGGCGCTTGTAATGCAATGTAACACCATTTTTAACTACATATAAAAGCATACATTTAGACCTAATCGAAAACAAGAATTGCTATGAATTATTTTGAGACGTTAAAATAAATAAAAACATCCGTATTGAAATATGTGTTATGGCATTATGATAACTATAATAAATATTAAATAGTACTAAAGATATTTTACACCAAAAATATGTAGCTTAATGCGCACAAGCAACATCAACCAGAAAACTCCAAAAACTCCATTATAAACCAACAAACGTATTCCATCTTGCTAAGCGTCATCAAATAGTTCAACTCTGACAGCGAAGCAGCGTTGAAGCGATTGATGGTGATCATTTTTAATTTAGAATGTTTTATGAGTTCTAGTGCGGAAAGAGATCGTAAACAATATGGCAAGGTTTCTTAATAAAATAGTTTAAAGCGACAGCAATAACTCCACCGACCACGCGTGTTAACTGTGCTCCAAGTAAGCATAATTTTTTTTTTTACTTTTTCGCAATCCACCTGATTGGTTAATTGAGTGTTTTTTTGTCGAAATCGATTGAAATAACGACGAGGAATGAACTTACCCAACGTGGATCGGCTTTCGGGTTATGTTGACATTATCAGTCACGGTGATGTCAAGGGGATTAGGTGTATGGGATCGATCTACAGCCGAGACGGTGTAGTTCTCCGCACGGGAAATGATTTTTTCCAGATATTTATCATCCTTCAATGGATCGATGCTCATATTGGTAAGATTTGTGTCGTCGAACTGTTTGTTTTCGTCGCTAGTCATGTAGTTATACTGCTGCTGGTCGGACATGATTGGATCTTCACCTGGCATTTGAGGACATGAGAATATGGGAAAGAAAACACATTAAAACAATAGCTACGGTTAGTCATAAAAAAACGAATGCAACGTTTAAGGTTCTGCATGGAAAACATCGTTCTATAGTAATGAACGCACTTCCAAAGTACTCGAGATGACAATCGCTGATCACAAGATGCACTGTCACACGAGAGCACTTCAAGTTGATATATGAGCAGAGTTGTGACGATGAGCACAATGTAGGCGCTTTGCGGATGGGTGCATCTAAAGCACACTTATCTCTACCGGGGAATTCACATTCGATCGACACGATTACGTTTACTCAGTGAGTGAAGCATGAAAGACTGTCATTATCGATAAGCGTGATTGTGAGATGAGTTGATGGTGGCATTGGTTGTGTCGTATAGCTGTGATGGAACACCGAACATGGAAGGTGCAGTTATAAATTGTTTCTCTACGTACCAACTAAGGTATTTCATACAATATCTATCATACTTTGCGATCCTTAAATGATCTAACATCTTACTAGCTACTAATCACGAAACATGCGTCTATTGAAACCCAGCTTCACAACGTCTTAAAGCCCGTACCGGCAGTGTCTCACTAGTGTTTTCAGCCAAGAACAATATAGTACTGCGATCGTGTTCTCAATGCGTGATCGTCGTGAAAACTCCTACACAAACAATCTTTCAGATGTTCGCACCGTACCCGTGTTGCCTTCTGCTACAAACACATACACTAGCGGAGAGACGCGGGTAATGTACTCAATATAGAGCAGACTCTGACCGACAAAAAATGACACATGAGCGAGAGCGTATGACTAAATTGTGTTTCTCTGATTTATCTTACATTTGTGTTTTGAATAAGAAATGTGAAGTGTGTATTTTTTATACATTAGTGTGTATTGCTTATGAAGTGTTTGTGAAAATAAAATAATGTACAATTGACAAAATATGTTTGTAAAATAGTATCAACCATTTTTCCAAAGGCTTGGTAAGGAAAAGCGTACTTTATTACCAAGAAAGTATGTAGAACCATGTTAAATGTAGGATGTTAGCTTTAATAGTTTGAATAAATGAAGCAATATTTTATTTAGCAGGTAAAAAAAACCTCACACCGTTAGCTGACCAACGAGCGACCATGCGTATGTACGGAAATTGTACGAATCCGTAACGATCAACTTCCCGTCTCACGTCATCATCTCGTACAAGATGTTGTCGAGTTCAAAGAGAAAGTTTATTTTTATCCCCCAAAACATCGACGATGAAGGGCACTACTACGTACGTACGTACGTACGTGAGGAAGAATATGTGCTGAGTCTCACATCGATGCATTTCTTTACTACACTACTTCCCAAAGTACAGCAAAGAAGCTGCCCAAGTTTTTGGGCCAGAATAAGGGGAAAACTAAAAATCACCGAAATCATCTCGTTTGAATGTTTCTGTTGGCAAAAGACAAGCCGTGGTTATGCATCCCTCATTTCCCCATAATTCCGCCCATTTTTCAATCGAGAAGCACACGAACGGTCGGGCTATCCTCACCCACAAATCATTCGTTTATCGTGCACCCTCTCTTACCATGAATGAAATTAGTGCAGGAGAACGGCAACTGTCTCTTCCGGTACGGCGCGTAGGGACAGTAGATGGCGGTTCCTTACGTTCCGTTGGAAATGGTGCATCCACGTTTCGCTCTTCTTAACAACCAATTTTACATCGAAACTCTCCACAGTGCACAGTGGCACTGTCGGTTTATTTATAGCGGGCGTAGAACTCGTACGGTAAACGCGGCCACGCCAACAGTTCAAAATTCCATCCCAAACAGGGTCCGTCGGTTCGAAAATCATGGAAAAAGAATAAAAAACCTCTAACGGTGGAGCGTACTGCTGTACTCCATAGGTTATGAACTCGAATGCATTCACGAAATGGTGTTGGGTCTGACACATGCATTCGCTAATGCTAGTCTACCGCATTTCCTCATTTACGCAATGCTTGTACGCTTGTCGAAGTGACAAAAATGATTATTCAAACCACTGTCGTTAAAGAATGTAACAGAGAGGAGCCATCTCAGAGAGACTAAGATAAATTACTTATGACCAAGATGGTAATTCAAGAACTGGGATGGAGAATTTGCTTGGCAACATTACCTTGGTTCTCACGACGGATGTTGCTTGTAATTCTACTGCTTCACTGCTTTCAAAACTAGCCGTTGCTTTCAATTACTTACAACAGAATTGGGACATTTATGTACAATTATTGTTAAGTAGTTAAAGCCAATTCATAACACAAATTTTGCCCTCATACTCAAGTATCATATCAGTGTACTGAAAAAAACACAATTAAAAGTAATATCTTTAAATTGGTCAAAGAATGCATACATTTCTACAACTTCTTTGATAAATTGGCGAATCATTCACTTTGTATTCATGTACTATAAAGTAAACTGCAGAAGCACTTCAGTATTCGATAAATGTTGGCAATGCTGACGAATAACAACTGAATTGAAAAACTTACACAATCATTATCAAATGCCCACATGCGCTAGCATTCTATAGTCTCGCTGTTTTATACACAAACGACTGTTTGATCAAATGCTTCAAATTGAAACTTGAAACAACAAACACTACAATCCTCTTTATATAGGCCGCAGGCATTGCGGATCCGGTGGAAAATGAATTGATTGGCCATGCCCGCTTTGTTTCACTCGCCCTGGGGTAGACCGCCTGACCGAATGTATTCCCACTCACGATGCGATCCGACTCACAATGTCACACAATAGCACGATTCGTTCACCACCTTTACGAGAAACAATCAAACCGGCAAATGAACGATAATTAGTGGCATGTGCTTCTTTATTGCTTGGGGCCGCTGCTGCCGGCGGCCTAACCGTTACCACGTGAATAAGCACAAACACGCACAGAGCACCAATGCGCGAATAATGCTCCACGAAAAATGTAACGTCAAGTCGTGCCACTGTGAAGCTCAAACCAGAACATGCCTAGTTTACAATATCTGACCTGAACGTTAGAAATGGAGGTCGATTCCACTGGTAACATCCGCTACTGTTCGATTCTCGCCGCTACAAACTCGGACCGGCGTTTCTTGGGCCGAATTTTCTGAGGATACTCCAAGTTTCAACGCAAAACGGACACATGCGACGCTACTACTACCGCAGAATACGATTGACTACGGCGTGCTTCTCGTGCGTTTGGAGCGCTGGTGCGGACCGATCTCCAAAGACCACTGCTGCACTCACACTTTCGCCCAAAGACGGTGCTCATACGCTGTACGCCATTTGTGGAGAGGACCCGCTAGTATGTTTACTCTAAAACCCCGTATTCGCTTCTGCCCGCCGGTTGGCGGTATACTAAGATGGTGGTAATACGATTTGCACAATGTGGGTGGGTTGGTTGTGTGAATGCAATATAGTACGGGTGAGTTGATTAGCGAGTGAGTGAGTGATTTAGAACACGCGGCGATTTATGACGAGCAGCGAGTAGTATGGGTCAGAAGAGAAAGCATGAGCTGGCGGATCATTTTTAAACCACGTGTTTTGTATGATTGAATGAATGGGTACGGAACAATGAATGTACTCCCTTTACGAACACTGCACCCTCTCCCACCTGGCCATGGCTCACGAAAGGCTAATGGAATTCTAGAGCGAAATGTTCCGCCGAAGGAAGTATCCAAAATACTAGAGCAAAACTAAACTAACGCAAATACGGGACTGACTGTGGATTGACTTTCATTGTGTTCTATTGTACCTTTGCTTATGTATGATTATGTATGCAATGTCAGCAGAGAGCAAGAGAGTGTATGTGTGTGTGTGTGAGAGAGAGAGAGCAAGAGAATATGTTTTCGTGTTGTGTTAGAATGTATGCGTGTGTATTTGAGGCTGATTAGTTTACGGCAAACTTACGTGTGTAACGCATTTGCGATTGATAGTACTTGATAGCACCACTACCGCCATACAATTGCTGCGCTTGCATTAGGGCTTTCATAGCACTAGGTGGGGGCGGTGTGCCTCCTTCGGGCCCTCCGGGGACGAACGGGTGAAAGCCGCGAAGTAAAGGTGTGTACAGCGCACAGTTAGGGGGAGGTATTGCAGGAAGATGCGGAGTTATGCGGCAAAATTTGTTTATTTTTTCCGCAGGAGAGGGGTTTGTTACCATTTGTTTGTTTTCGTTTTAGAATGCGAGCCCATAACAAAACAACCGGGACAAGGTAGTGTTAACGTTCGATGGCCAATCATGGTGAAGTAAACGATTGTGATAGTTGTTGAGTTTTAATGAACATTTCATTTCATACCCGTGATTATGGTAAGGTAATTAAACCAAACCAAAATTTGTGTTGGAATTTAGTGAGCCCAGAAGGTAAGGTAGTTGAATAATACAATGGAATGAAAGAAGGAAAAGGAAAGTAAAAGAGACAGAAAGACAGTAGTAGTTAGAGATATAAAGGTAAGAAAGATAGATAACAAAAACTTTTTAATATCAAAAAGCAATTGCATTTATAGCAACACAATGAGCATTTGTAGCAAAACAAATCGGTCAATACAAACAATCCTTGCCTGATATATCCCCTGTGTGCATCATGACACATTTGCTGCCCAACTTTTACTTTTTTGCACTTGTATACCATACGAAAGGCTAAGTACCGCATTTTAATCAATATAGAAATTCACCGCAAACAATTAATGTTCAGAATAAGACCTGGTGTTTGTGTAAATACCAACGACAAAGGCTATATTTACATACATCACAATAAGCATTTTAATAATGTAAATAGCAACACAACTGTGTTTAACGGTTGTTTACACCACAAATGTTCTTACCAGGCATATTTTACAAGCGTTGCTAAAAGTAAATAAAGACCAAAATCGCAACAGTCTCAAAACAACGTTTGTACTCACCCTCATCTTCCGAGTCCGACAGGAACGTCTCGTGGATAGTTTCTGGTCCAACGATTTTGAACTTTTCGTCGACCGTCTGCGTGACGCTTGTTTCGGTGACCACCTTCAGCGTCTCCACCACGGTAATATAGCCCAGCTTATCTGCGATCGAGAGCGCCGTCTGGCCACCGTTAGTTACGGCTTCGGGGTTAGCTTTGTTCTTCAGCAAAATATTGATGATGAGCGTGTGACCCTGTTGAGCAGCCTGATGTAGTGGCGTATGGCCAATGTTGGTCTTCATCTCGATGTTTGCATCATTTTCGATCAAGTATTTCACCATCCCTGCTTGACCAAAATGAGCGGCTACGTGAAGCGGAGTAAAGCCTGTCTTGGTCACCGGATCGATGCGAGCCTTATGTTCCAGTAACGTTTCAGCGATGCCTACATTGTCTTCTTGTGCGCACAGATGCAACGGTGTCAACCCATTCTTGGCGGCATGGTTAGGATCGGCACCATTATTCAGAAGCGTACGGGCCATATCACCGTGACCTTCCTGGGCGGACAAATGAAGCGGCGTGAAGCCGGTTTTGCTTTCCGCGTTTGCATCCGCCTTGTATTCTAGTAGCGTTGTTGCAATGTTGAGTTGATTTTTCTTTGACGCAATGTGCAGCGGCGTATGGCCGTTCTTAGCTGGCGAGTACGGCGATGCACCCTTCTCCAGGAGCAGAAGCGCTACTTTTTGGTGATCGTAGTGACTAGCAACGTGCAATGGGGTCACACCGTTTTTGCCCTGTACGTCTACTTGGGCACCTCGTTCAAGCAACAACTCAGCGCACTTCAGATTGCCGTACTTGGCGGCCAAATGCAAAGGTGTGAAGCCCTTCTTGGTGACCGCTTCGACATTAGCTTCGTTGTCCAGTAACAGTGCTGCCACCTCATCTTGACCCTCCTTCGCCGCTATATGCAGTGGAGTGTAGTTATCTTTCGTAACGGCATCAATCTTTGCACCGTGTTGCAGGAGAAGCATCACAATTTCCATATTGCCAATTCTATTGGGAGAAAGTAAGCAGAAAGAACAAATTTACTAAATTGCCATAGATTCAATACGCCAGAAAGAAAACTTACCGAGATGCGACATGTAGCGGGGTTTGATCTTCACGAGCCTGCGCATTTACGTATGCTCCGTTTCGTAACAGAATGCGTATTATATCTGTCTGCTTGGCACGTGCAGCTAGATGAAGGGGAGTTTCACCTCGTACTGTCGGAATATCCGGACTGGCATCGTGTTGCAGCAGATATATGACAATGTTCATGCATCCCATAAAGCTAGCCACATGCAGTGGCGTTAGACCGCTCTCCGTAGTAGCTCCGATTGTGGCACCATGGTTTAGCAGCAGCTCCACTACCTTAATTCGATTTTTCTTGCAGGCAATGTGCAACGGTGTAAAGCCGTTCAGAGCCCGCGCATTCGGATCGGCGTTTCGATCAAGCAGCAGCTTTGCCACCTTTACGTGTCCACAGTGGGCGGCAACATGCAGCGCAGTCAGATAGTCGATCGTAATGTCATCAACTGGCGATTTGTTCATTAGCAAAATGCGAGCTGCACTAACGTGTTCGCCCTGAGCCGCCATGTGCAGTGGGGCAAGTCCATTTTTGGTCTTGGAAATGATCTCCGCACCATGTTCTAACAATACTTCTATTACTTGATCGTGGCCAGAGCGGGCGGCACAGTGCAGCGGGGTAAGCCCATCGCGAGTGATACTGTCGATGCGTCCATGATTTGCGATCAACAGTTTCACCATGTTCAGTTTTCCCCATTTGCATGCTACGTGTAGCGGTGTGATGTTGTGCTTTGCAGTAAAGTTTACGTCGGCACCTTTCTCAATCAGCAATTGCGCGACATTTACATTTCCATAGTGGGCAGCAATATGAAGCGGAGTGAAGCCACTCTTTGACGAAACATCCGGGTTGTGTTCATTCTGGTAAAAAGATATAAAAAGCAAAATTATTAGCGATTAAGTCAATATAAAATTATCTTTTCATGATGGAGCTAAGAATGAGAACTCGGTAACTACGAATTATAGTTAGTCTCGTCTAATTATTCCCTGGATTATGTAGTTAAAATACAGAATTTATCTATTTAATCCATTAGATTAGGTATTAATAAATTGTAAAGTTGGTTTGAAAATCTATTCTAATTATTAACGTGAGATGTGGAAATAAATTGTAAGTTAATTTTTGTCTATATGCTTACTAAATCTGTGACTATATGCTTCCAATTTTTTATACCAATTTATGCTACATTATCGTAAAAATACTAATTTTTCAACATGACGTTTATTTAATTTGCATTTCTGAGCCCTTTAGTTTATCTTTATTTAATTTAGAAATATTGAATCATATATTCCAAAGTTTCCAGTCCGGCGCCGGTTTTCCAGCGGCAGGACCGGACATCGAATCCCATCCGATTCAACTACGCTGCAGAGCTATTATATTATATGGCCGGCATGACCACACAGGTCGTTAAGCCAAGACGAAGAATTCTGCACTGTTCTGTTAAACCACAACTGTCCAAAAACATTTTAAAATAGGTGTTCTAAAGAGCTTACATTAATTAATTGGCTACACCTTAAACACCAATTTAGTAATTTAATAGACAGTACCAATAACGCGATGAAACATGTTACAAATTGGAGTCAATACTACAATACTACTACTACTACAATACTACTACAGTAAGTACAGCTATATTTCCTAGGTTATGTCACCAGCCTAGCTTATCCTTGCCATTTTAGTACCACTCATTCAATTCGTACCTCTAGCAACAGTTTTGCCGCTTTAACGTCATCCTTCTTTGCGGCTATATGTAGAGCAGGTAATCGAACCTTTCCGCGCGTATCACTTTCAAGCAGCACGGCTACTACTTTGTCGTGACCTTGCTGCATCGCCACTGCCAAAGGCGTAAAGCCGTCCTGAAAAAGAAAATAATTAATGAAGACATTACTGAAAAAAAGGAACACATATTGTTTGAAAATTCCGAGTGACCTACCTCAGTAGCTAACGCGGGATTAGCACCCTTCGCAAGAAGGTAATTCACACACTCGTCATGGTTTTCTTGTGCGGCCATATAGAGCGGTGTGAATCCGTTCTGAGACTGCACGTTAACCGATGCGTTATATTGCAGGAGTATCTGAATGATCTCCTTCTGGCCAGCCAATGATGCGATGTGCAGCGCTGTGTTACCTTTCTTAGTGGCATTATCGACGAGGGCACCGCGTTTCAGCAGCTCATTAACGATGTCGTAGTGGCCATCTTTTGCCGCAAGATGAAGTGCGTTGAGACCGTTCTAAAATGAGAAAACAAAATACACGCACACATGAGAACTGTTGCTACCGAACTGCATGTATCTGGCTTACCGTATTGCACGTGTTGATGTCGGTCACCTGACCGGTTTCTAGATACTCTATCAGCTTCTGAAGATCTCCTGCCCTGGCTGCCCGCAGGAACGCTGTGTTTGTGTCATTCTTGATGAGTAAAAGAAAAACAAAAGAAATGCACATTAGTGATCCGACGCAAATAGACTGTGAAATACGGAGGCGATAAATTTTATTACTCATTTGGTTGTACATGTTTGCTTCAGTTATACTCATCACTTACAACAGCGATCATGTGCAAAGTAGTTATTTTTAGAACATTTTTCAATAAGAAATAAGACTGACATAGTCAGACAAGGAAATAATGGATAGTTATTCTATTATCCCGATCACCTTAAATGTGCATGTATCCTAATTAAACGATTTTTTGCCAGTATCAGACAGCAACAAACAAAATAACAAATATAAACAAAAAAAACCTGTCTGTAAAAAAGTGCTTAGTACATCAGAGATATACGCCAGAACCATATCAACACCATATGGAAGCTGCAATCCATAGTTAGGGTGCAAAGGTTAGTTAATCTCGATACAAGCGCCGAATCAATTTGGACTTGATTTGGTTTTTGGACATCTGGTTTTCATCAACGTTTGCTTTGGCTATTTCAAATATGTTTATATGTACACGAGGAAGCTACACCTTACACTTTCCGGGCATTACCTGCTTTATTTTGGAACATGTACAGCCCACAACAAATGTTAGGACGAATTTTGGAAATTATGGAAAATGTATTGCTATTTTGTACTGGTATGGTTGATTAAAATAATAAACTTACTAACTAAAATGAGAATTTAGTGACGGCTTTGAATAACCATATAAAATGTAAATGCAATTACGCACAAAATATTTAATAGAGAAATAATGTGCCTGTTCCCACGGCTGTCCCACGTCCGTTCATATGAATAAACAATACCATTGGTAAGGGAAGTTTTCTACATATGATATATCAAGATTCTGCATCTTTGCTTGCCATCAATTCAAACCATGCTGCACACAGCATAATGAACGTTTCCATAAATTACATTTTTGTGTCTCGCAAGCAGTGCTCCAGAAATTAATTGGACAACCAGTGGAACTATATTGTGCACAGACATACGTACATCGCCCATCCATTTCCAGTGACATTAAAACATTCAAAAACTTTATCAAAAGCAAAAGCAAATAATAAAACAATTAAAAATTGCTCCTTAAAACGGGCAATGAGTGATCCCAAGATACACCGAAACACTATCCCGTGCCGGTTGATTTGTGTTGGTTAACGAGTGCTTTCACTTGCGAGGCGTATTATTTCGTTGCCGAACGAGTTACTTCTCATCGGTAAGCGAATAAAGTGGAAAATCCGGGAGATGCAAGCGTTCTTCTGATGCAAGCAGACGGAGTTATGACCCCATTAATTCTTCGTTTAGAGCAGCAATCTACGATAAAAAAGGAATGTGGTTTTCAAGAGTTTTTGCTCCAATCTACTGAATGAGTAAAGCTGTTTTTTGTTTTATTCGATGGAAAAGGTTTGGGAGTCGCGGCTTAACGATAAAACCGTTTAAAAATCACTCAAATGATGGCAAAGAATTTTAGAAATAGAAACCCCGCATTAACCCTTGCAACTATGAACTTCTTCCTACTTCACAAAAAGCATCGCACTGCAATCACTCTCATTCAACGGTGAAGGTTTTTCGTAATTGGAACATAAATAATTGGTTCCATAAACAAACCTAGCAGCTATCAACGCGTTTGCGGCATGGCTGACCTGTTTCTTCCGACGGTGTCATCGACGGACGCACAGTTCATCCCGTCGCGTACGCATCATACTATACGTGATGACAAAGCCACATTAACAATACGTCCGCATGACCACCGCGCTACGTGATGCTTGTATCACACATCTCCAGGTAGTGCAGTTAACCTCTTAATGCTAAAAACACAACACAGCTTACAGTTTAGATCAGACGATAACTGGAATTATGTGCAGGTAAAAAGGAAATTTCGACTACTTTCGAAGTTATCCAAAAACACGTGCTACAGCATCCAATAGAGTCACGTCGATTGGCTTTGGAAGCTGACATACCAAAACTAAGAATCTCTAGTCTTATCTTCGCATTTAGATGAACATAGAAAGTTTATTTAACCTGACCTGTCAATTTGACTCGTACTGATTTGACTGATCTTGTTCTACCAGTAACAAGATTGGGTTTAGTGTGTTTCAACTGTATACCTTTCGATGGAAATGAATAAGTCTTAAAAGTTTCATCATCTAGGACTATCATCTGGTGATCAAGAACACCGCTTCAAGCCACCTTTAAATTTATTTTCAAGAACATAAAATAGTAAATATCAGAAAAACAGTCGCATCTCAACCGATATTATCCAAATCTCTTTACGCCAATTTACCTACCTACCATCAAATCCGACGAGAAGCTAGTTTGTAAACGTTAAATGAAACAGAAATAGAACACTGTAAATCAGCAATCATCGTCAGAAACTAAGCGTAGCGGATGTCGCTCACCATACACTTGGGAGGAGAGGGTTACGCAATTGTTCTGTGGCACATGGGACGAGAGTGAGAGGGTGATTAAGTACTTCCGATAGGACAAACGAGAACATTTGCCATTCCGTCAGCACGTTGCTTTCGTCCAAAACGTGTACAAAAACTAATTAACCTGTCAATTCTACCCGTGACGAGCAATAGGGGAGGAACCTGATAACGAGACACCGGCTTAGGTTGCGAAACAGGTGAACCAAATTGTATTACACCTGCTATTTGTACGGAAGAAAAATGACATTTTTTGTTGTTTTCGTTGGGAAAAAAGGTTCAAGATTGATTCCAGCATGTTGTGTAGTGGCACAATACACGGCGAAATGATACGGAACTTGAAAATCGCGACATCAAACAACCTACGTTTAAACGAGTTTACAGTGGAAGTAATTAAATTTTATTCCTTCGTCAAGTAGGTAAAGAAGTGAAACAAATTTAACAAATCAATTCCCTTGGAGTAGAGTGAATGGCATCTTTTTGATTCGTCTATTATAGAGAAAACTATACCACTCTACTTTTGTACTGCTCCAATCGTTTTGGGTGTATAAAAGTTGCCCTTGATTTAGTGAAACGAAGATCACCTATTCAACTCTAATAGTCACGAAAGCTTGTTGACGACCGGATATCATTCCAAGCTCTTTTTTCGTATGACTAGGGTTCCGAAACATCGTTTCCGCTGCAATGCGACACGTTGAACCATGTGTTGTTTTGCCGATGCGGCATTAAAATCGAGCTGCGGGAAAGTTTTACATGGCATATTTGGAAAGCTTCGCTTGTGTTGTCTGCTCTTCAAATAGTTTCCAAGAAGCTTTCTAGGTGGTTATTTTAATGATTTCTAAGATTCCCCTTACGAGAATAAATTTGTAAAATGCAAGCTTTTTTTAGAAAACATCGAAGTAGTTTACTGTAACAACTGTTTGATATGATTTTTTAACGATTCCACAACCATAGCTGGCCCTAAAACATATTTTCACAAATTCCTAAGCTTACTGATATGAAAGAGCTTGAAAGTTCCATAGATTCTTATAAGTAGATATTCAACAAAATTACCCAAACGCACGTTCAACCGCTTGGATACGAAACCCTCAATTTAGGAAGAACAAATATATGATCAATTCACACGCGATTCCGACCAGCTCCAGCTCGGTAAAGGATATGAATAGGCAATACACACCCATCTGGAGGATTTCTTTCACACCATACTCGTGGTCACATCGAATTTCATTAGCGACAGTCAAAAAGAGAATGTGTTGACGTACGTCACGAAGCATTAACATCAACGCCAAAAAGGCTTGTCACAGAACCCCCATAGTTTGTTCGTAGGACATTCGAATTTGTTTCTGTGTGGTTGATAGTATCACAACCAAAACTACTTATTCTTTATAGCTATTGTATTGAATCAGCAAGAATGTTGGGAAACTCCCAACGAGTCTATTCTTTATTTCCCATTCTTCTTCAAGACATGCATAAAAACCAGTAAATAACGGATGGTCTGTAAGATTGTCATTTTTTCAACCTAAACACGGTCTAACCCATATTCTGAAGCTAATACAAAAAGCCGAACCCAAAGAAACCGTATATGATGAATTTAATTTCATCGAGAATGGATAGTTGGGCTAGTTCCCCGCTTCATGTTGGAGATTAATCAGTCGCACACCAAAGGTTTCCATAAGACTGACCATAATCTCAAATGCCGGTATATTCCAACGAAGGCGTTCGTGCCATGTTTCACTCTAACCCTCTTGAACCGTGAAAACTTGACCCAACAGAATATGGTTTTATTACGTCTATACATAATCGTTCATTTACGTTTGAAGGAAGTACGCAGCGATCGATCAGGTCAATCGGCTTGAACACAGTCATCGGAGAAAACATGCACCATTGCCTCTGAATCAGTTGCACTTATTGTTTAGATTATTTTCATAAATAGCCTTGTGATTATTGATAAAAAGTAGTACGTGTTTATTGATAACATTTGAAAAAGTTTTCTAGGAAGATTCATTTTTGTAGAATGATTGTATGCACCATTAAAAATACAGCATTCGAAACGATATTTATTGTTATCAGAAACGTGCTCAATTGATGTTAAAAAGTATTTATTGCAAATGCTCTAATATCTGCATTGAGCACGTCTGATTGGAGTCTTCTGGCAAGGTATGTACACGCGATGTAACATAGTTTCAACCATTGCTGTGCAATGTACATTGTCATTGTTTGAACCTAGAATCCACGACCGAAATAGGTTACTGTCAGTAAATTGTTCAGTCAATTTATTTTCATTTACACAAGGAAAAATGAACTTATTGCATATAGTTTTATCATCTATTCCGTCATACTGTGCAATGATAGCGTACCTTTATTTCTCCAAATTTGAACTCGAATCCAATGACTCTGCGTTTGTAGTGCACGATAAGACAAAAAAAGACATTCGCTGAAGCCGATTACCGGTTTAGATCATTGTTTAGCCATGGAATATTACCCGTGCATATTATGTAATGTTTACACCGAGATAGCGGTTAATTACGAAAGCTAACATGATTAGAACCATTCAAAGCTATCCGCAACATTCATTCCCACTCAAGAGCAAATTTTGCATTGAGCAATTATTACCAAGCCATTTTCATTTAAAGCAATTCCATTCGTACTTGTTTGAATTAGTTCGATAATTTTAATTTTACCACAATTTAAAGTGGTTTGCATTTAATGGCATCAATTTTGTATTCAAAGTATAAACGTTATCCACTATGTATAGTGTATAGACTGAAAAATTCATTCAGTTACATAAGGAACTAACACAGTTACATTAAGTTACACTACGTACCACGTCTATTTGCGTCAAAATATGTTTGCCAGCAAATTGGTAAAAAAACTCAATCAAATCAAATTGTCTAGCAATTCTTTGCTACAGCTGATTCAATTTACCATGCTCAGTTTGTCCTCACATTTGTGCTTCTTCTACTCAGAAAAAGTCACTGAAGAGAAAATTTAATTTCCAATACATCTTGCGGAAACGTGATGGTGCCACTTGTTGCTTACAAATGTGTTTGAACTTTTCCGTCACATGTTTTGTCTAGTAAACCATAATAAAGTATGTAGCTTGATTAATACCATAGGACAAAATCGAATAAAATCGAGTGAGCATAATGTTGAATGAATGATAAGAATATTTTATAAAGGTTTCAAATTCAATCAGACTCTAGGTTAACAGTGCATACAAGTATTTCTGCGATACGCGTATAAATGAGCAACTGTCAGAATATGTTTCACCGAAAAACTTTATCTCATTAAAATTCGGGAATGTCAAGTGGTCTGCATTAGCGAACGCATATTCGGCGTGATGTGCAAAGAATATCTTACTTCTAGCCATACAACAAAGGCGCATAAATTAAACTTTCGGAAATTTTAGACATTAGGCTCGTCGTAGTACGATACCACACATCGAAACGATCGATAATTTAGATCGCAACACAGTGCGGCCAGTGATGCGCCACCCTTTTTTAACCACCCACACTCTCGAGTGTTCGATGTTTGACGTCAGCCGTACGCTAGGGGTGAACTGGAGTGTGGACAGAATCGTGGTCGACCGAATGACGCCAACGCGGTAAGCGGTAAGAGAGCACTTGAATGCTTCCGATCGCATTTTTGTTTTCAACAGTTTCGTTTCCTTTTTTTTCTCTCAAAACTAGCGGTAGTCACAATCGCACAATTTGAATATGAATAATTCCGGGCGGTAGGCACGGCAGCTAGCAGTCGGTCCGTGTCTGATGGACGTGCCGGGACGTTCCATTTGCTCGGTCAACTAATCGCCCTCTTTCCCGGGGGTATCTAATGGCCCAGATTCCAAAACGATGGTAGTACTCACGCATTCATGCTTGCTGGGGGTATGTATAAACAGGGATACCAAACTGTCTGCAACGATCGCAATCCGTCTCGTACTAAACAAAGAAGTGACCACCCGAAGCCATCCGTCTGCGCCACAATACAATCAACCATAGAAGATTCCTGTCGCTCTGCTCACACGAATGGTTGGGAATGGTGGATGCAAGATCTGCACAATGCTTTATAAATGGCACGTTCGTAACAATCAGCAAATGAGGATGGGCTGAGAAAGAGAATGCTATTATACATCCATAATGGTGCACTTTTACTTTGCTAAGTAAGTTGGATTCATGCTATCATCGAAAAGAGATTTGGGATATAGAATCTATTACTAAACTGGGACAAGCCGTTCCTAATGGACTAATTATTTTTTAAATCAGAATCTCTTTCTGGAAGTAAACTAACAGGAATTTATTTAGATACATCCTCACAACTTATCAGAAAATACTACAATTGGTTACACAAAACAAACAATGTTACTGTAGATTTGTGTTATTCGGTAAAAGTTCTATTAAATCCAAAACGACCACAACAAACACCTGTGTTAACGTTAAACGGAATTAAATTCAAGTAAATGATATGTATAACTCCGCATCATAAAAATCTATCCATGTGGTAAGATTGAATAACATTGATACGCTTGTGTAGGTGCACGACAAAGTGTTGTGTACAGAACCAATTCGCAACCACACTTTAATTTATTCAGGTATCGCAGACACACATTGGATGCACTACAAGGTATTCTAAGCGGAATCTTTGCTGCTAATGGAAACTTCACAAAAGGTATCATTTAAATGTATATAGAAGTATTAGCTACTCTTCCTAAGAGGCAGCTGTCATCGAAGGTATATGTTATGAAGCAACAAAATATGATTCATTGATGGTGTTGAAGTTGATGTAACTCGACACGTTTTTAATTTTACGACAACAATCAGTAGAAGTTTCAATAGTGAGCATCGTTCACTTTTACTCTTTACAACAAACAGGAATTTTCTTTGTTTACTACATCCAAAAGTTATCCCAAAGAGGGAGCATTTTCTAATGTTAGCTAATTGTACAACACATTACCAGCAATTAAAGCATTGCACCTGAAGCATTGCACGCCAAGCTATTCCATCGAACGCTCAATCAGCGTTAGCGAAACCAGTTTTTGCATATATGACGACATTCCCAACACGGGCAACAGCAGTCCCTGTTAGTTAGGTCAGCTAGTTTATCAAGGGCATAGGACTTAAGAGAACTCTCTACAGTAGATACCGACGCTCGTTTATGGGTGGTACAGGTGCCGTTAATGAACGTCGGGTAACTACGCCAAACGCATACAGCACGACCGTGAGAAAATGAACGTTTGGAAGTTTTAACACGACTAAAACGTATTCCGAGTCGAACGACAAACAATCCATTTTGACAGAGTGCACACAGTGTTAGAACCGACACGTAATGTGAAAATGAGAAGGGTCAGTAGAAGATGCGAGCATGTTTAAAAATTGCATCAATAACCTGTAATGTTTTCAACAAGAAAGCCTCAATTAATTAATATTCGACACAAACCTTTATTCAAGGATCTATGTGTGGCATCAATTGCAGAGTACAATGATTGAAATATGCACGTGCTGTGTTTACCAGAGGCAGTGTCGCTAACAGTCGAAGGATTCCGATGCATGTATTGGTTGACTAATTTAACAGAAACGAGCAGCAGTACCGGTTCTTGGAAATATTCAATCAAAACAAAACAATATACATTCATTTTGATCTGCCACAGAAGGTAGGCGACAAACGCTAACGAATCTCCGCTGACACTACCTCTGCAGCATGTGACTCACTTCCGCATCACACGTTCCCGTACTCGCGCGTGTATAAGGTGGCGTCATCACGGGGCAAAATTCAACGGTAATAAAAATATACTTCGTTCAACCGAACCGCAAGCATTTGTGCTGGTTGTTTACTGACCTAACGTTTATACGTCTCTCTAACACAAGGTGCGGGCGGCACATAGGACGACACGGTGGTCCATCTGGTTGTCAAGCAACAAGAGACCGGACAAGTTTTTTCGATCTCTGACCCAAGGTGTCCCTCTTTTCGAAGGTATGACATCATAGTGCAGGGTTGGACAGAGAGTCTTTACTATGTCTACTTTGTCATGACGGTTGGGGGGGTGTGACCTTTGACAAACATCAAGATCACATCATCAATGACTCGTTTACCATGCTCTCCTTATCGGATGGGAGAATGCCCATTGGTAATAGATTTCAAATTGATTACAACCCATCCTAACGATTGTAGCTGCGAAAGTCCACACCTTTTTTCTGAAACCTTCCTACAGGGTCATGCTTCCCCATTGGTCGTGGTAGAAGTCCCGCAACTCGAAGCAGCTGAGTAATGACATCAGCGTGAACGGAGGGACGACACATTTGTTTGCGGTCTAGGTGTAAACTGTTCATTCTCGTCCGTCACCTTGCTTTGATGGCACAATTCAACGTGAGGAGGGAAAGCGAACAATATTGGTGTCAGTTGGTCGAGAAGCCATTGGCCGATTAATATGGCTTCTGTAGTTTGCACAACATATCGGAATCCTATTTTGGATGAGTGCGGTTTACGACTAATCAAGACTATTTGGGACATAAACTACTAATGTACTGAGGATTGTTATGCAATCGATAAACAATGTAACGTAACTGGGTCAATGATTTAGATGCAAAATAAACCGTGAAGGACAGCAGGGACGTAACGAGTTTAAAAAATGATGATTTATTATTTTATTTCGCAGAACTCCTTCAAATTCTTGTTATTGAAACCATCCATGCCATCGTTTCAACGCGTTTCAGTGTGATTCTTCAACCAAAGAGAAACGAAAGGCATAAAATTACGTCCCATTAATGGGGTTCTCATTTTGTTGGCGTTTCAAGTTAATGCTGGACAATTTATGGTGATAAAAATGATGCGACACCCTAACATGACCGTCCTTGATCATATGATCCGTGATGTTTCTCACGTATCCTTTGCCACATGGCGTAAGTTAGTCAAGGAATCTGAAGAAGTTACTAAATTGAAAATGAAACATCACACAAACAAAAAACGAGCAGCTAAAGAAAACCTTGGAAACAGTCCCCCTGTGAATTGACTGATTGAGCCAATGATATATGAACCTCACTATCTGAAGGACCGGTTTCGTAAAAAAAAGAGTCCCGTCCCCTTAAAGGAGTTACAGCTGCCAACGTCAATGGTGCAGTTTTATCGTTTCCGAAATTGCACATATTTCGTCACTTAACTCGTTAATATTGTGTTTAATTCCATGTAGGTATCAGCAGATGGAATGTGTTGACCAATTTCGTATACAATAATCTTCTTGCCTTGTCGGACATACACCTAAATTCAACGCTACCATTTGATTTTATCGTCTTTTTTGCAACGTTTAGCAGTATGCCACATCTGAAAAGATACGTAGAGTACGCTTCAGGGACGAACCATTGGGGAGCAACCCATAATGGTAGCGCAGAATATGCCTGTCCGAATTATGTCACATAAAACAATTTAAAAGACATTAGTGGCGAATCTGCGTGCCCGACAGTGAACGGCATTGTGCCATTTCGTTCAGTTTCAATGAGAAAATAATGCTTGAATTAATTTCATTTTTCAGTAAACATGTAAACTGGAAGATGACATCACTGGAACGATTGTTCTCCGACACTGTGTTTTATCGATTATGTAAATTTTCCTTACCCATACAGCTTGGTTCAATCATGTGATCTTACCTGAAAAAGGAAAGAAAAAAAAACATTAGTATTTTTGTGTAATGTTCAAATAGTTGTCAATCTTGGTGAGGATTTTTTTCATTAGTATTTTCATTTTACTTTTTCGTGGTTTGTTAGCTAACACACAGACCTAGATTTTTCTGGCATCTTCCATGCACGCACAGCATGCAACCGTCCCGACGCAATGCCCTCAATCCATTCGGAAAATCCATTAAAATAATAGACACTATGAATGCGAAAGACAAATCAGAAAAGAAAACACACTACGACTGCCCGTTCCCTCGGACATCCGCATTTTCCTTTTACTGCAGGCGTTTCCGTGGACCGAAACGTGGTGACACGCATGGGCTAGTTATTAATATTATTTTTTCATATAGTGCAACCATCATGGAAAGACCGATCGATTTGCCAAACGATGAGACGACCGTAAGGCGATTCGGACGCCGCATGAACAGAGTGTTTTCTTTGAGACAACGATCTTAACCATGCAGCATACTGATATGTCGTTAACAACAGTATGGGGAAACGGCATGCACAGCATTTCAAGGGATGAAAAATGGTCAATGGTGTTGGGGTTGTGATGAATTTAATTTCCTAAATTAATTAAATGGAATGTCGGGAATGTTTAAGAATGGAGAAGAGATAATTAAACAGACTCACATAAGTGATGTTTAAATAAAAGGAGATGATCCTAGTAACCCTTAAAATAAAGCCCAAAAAATAACCTTTTTATCATTATTCTAATCGCATGGTAATGTTTAAAATCGCAACAAATAATAACATAATATTGCAAACAAAACTAAGAGTGTAATACCCTTACGGGAATTTTAACCAGACCAGATATATTTCTTACTGCACCAACGCAATGCTGAATGAAAATTAATGATACAATTTTTTATTCTTCACGCTTGCGGTTCACAATGGCATATGGTCAAAACAATAAAGTAACACGTTCGTTTATCACCATCATACCCGCCAAAGAGTTTCTTATTTTTTTGTGGTCTGAAATGTTGGATACGAAAATATGAGCACAATCAAAGCAGAGCAGACACACGCTCACACATACAAATTGGGGAAGCTACATTTTGTGTTGTCTACCAGAGATACTAGAACACAACAGCAGCCAAGGGGTAAAATCATCCCTCGCCTTCTCGCGCACTAGTGTGTTAATTCGCTGAAGTATGACGACATCTTTACCGTACGGTGGCGCATGTGGCCAACAGTAAACAAGTGCATGTCTAGAGAAGAACGTAACATAAAGCATACCACCGCCACCATCAGCACCCACCATCATCCAAATCCCCGGATCGTTGCGGACTCTCCTATTTTCCGCACCGTAAAACATGTGCCGAACAGGTGGCGGATCTCTACGGGGGGACAGGAAAAGTTTGCATTTGGTACATTTTTCTCCAGGGGTCTTTTTGTTGCGTCCCTTGGTTTTAAGTTCGCTTTGTCTATTGGTTTGTATTGCTGCGCGCTACCAGAACCACTCAGCCATAACGCATGACGCGGTGTGCATTAGCCTGTCACACCGTCGTTCACATTGAGTCACGTTTTATTGGGCACTATTTCTGGAAGCTTTACTTCTGGAAGCGTGACATTGTCATTTGCGTTCAACGCAAAGCGAGACTCGATGTTAATGACCTTATCAAAGAGTTGCAACAAAAGCAGAAAAAAAATCAAGCTCTATAGAAAACTGAGATTTCTCATTATCTGATATTTAAGAAAAACGATAAACCTTCTGTTTCTTTTTGCATTACAACACTTAGGGACGGGCTCTAATTTGACTTTACTTTTATATGCAAGCAACTCAATTGTTAACCCTGCCTACGACATAAAGATCTGAAGGAGATGGAAAATATAGTTTGGAGACTAATAAATGTTGTGTTTGATCAGCCAGTTTGAGCTGCTAAAATTACTCGCAAGCCTGTTACTTTTCCTGCGTATGTATACGCTCTATTACTTGTTATTATTTCATGTGCTATTTATACTGACCGCACACGGGAAAGAAATACCCGAAGAAAATGGTCTACGGAATGCGGTAGGTTCAATGTGCTGATTCATAGTTAATTTCGTCTTACTGAACTGAGAGAAAAGAATTTAATGGTACAGAAGGGCTATACATTTAAAAATGCTATACAAAGTAATATGAAGCAAAGTTTTTCTATCTCAAACTTCATGAAAAATATGGTGAGGAAAAGAAAAATGGTTACGATAATCTGATAGAAAGTATTCTTTGCCCAAGTAGCACTGCTAGTGATAATTGACACGGCCATGACGTCAAGCTGCCACCGTATCTACTGGAAACATAGAAATACTCTATATTCTTCGTGCAAAGCGCTGCTATGATTAGGTTTGGTTGCAAACGTTGCCGTATCTTCAGTTCTCCCTTATCATGTAAGATGTTAAGAAGTGGTAGCGAGTCTACTACTATAAGAAGCTCTCAACGATATATACACGGTCAATAGCGTTCAATTACCGCTCCCGAACAGTGAATGATACAGTCCGAAAAAAATGTAAGGAAAGCAACGTCCATGTTGCGACACATTCAGAGACTAAGGGAGGTTTCTGTTTTAATTGAAAAGGGTATTCCACTTAATTAAACCACACACTCATAGAGCGTCAGTGATGACGCATCGCAGACAAGCGCTTATGTTGTCTCGCATTGTCGTCATTGTTATTGTCTTAGTATTTTCATTTCATACCCATCTCATATTCGTCATTGTAAAGCATCATGCGTTTGCTATTTCTACAAACTACAATTTAACATCAAACACAATTAATCAGTAAAATGATGGAAATATTGTCCGTACTTTGCATACACTGTATCACAAACCCATGGAACTACTGGCTATGCAAGCTTCAGACCACAACGCAGTGAAGTAACATACATTTACTGGCACAAATATATGTATGCAGCTCGCGGAGCAATCGTGCGAAAATGCGTTTTAATCGTTGCAACCACAGTTTGCAACATTCTCCCGCAGCGTCGTTGTGTTGTGTGAACGTTTCGATGAAAGCCCCATGATGGAAGTGACCACCCTCATCAATCGCCTATGGAAGCTAGCCGGTACGGCTTTGTTTATACTCGCGAACCTTCGCGTTGGAAACGATTTGCGTTTCCCACTGTATTTCCCCAGCCATTACGTCAGGCCACCAAGTAAGGCCGCCAAAACGGTGGCTGGGAAAATGTCCGCGTTCACAGATTGAATCCAAATGCAAAGCACATTGGTAACCTCCGCACTCAACCTGCCTGGACCACCCGTTTCGGTGGTTGGCATTTCCTTCCGACATGCGCCGACGGACGATATCCATGCACGGGGTGGTACGGGGAAAGGGGAAAGTTGCGTCGTGGAATAAATAAACAACGTTTTAAAATTTAAAATTAGTACCAGCTGTTGGTTGTTCGTTTGAGTGAGTGACACGACGATGCCAGCCATCGTGCTATCGGAGTAAGAAAAAAAAACCGAAACCCTTCGTATCACGTCCAACAATTTCGTTTACGCAATGGCAAAAGCATCCAAAACGAGCTGTTTAGGCAATAAAACGAAAATCGACACTAACTTCTCAGTATCGAATACACTGTTTTGACAAGCGGAGGTCGCCATCTTGATTGAACTTCTCCACTTCTGAAGATCTTTTACGTATGTTAATTTGTGATGGACGTCATACCCTATCATGTGTTAACCAAAAATTGCCGAAGACTCTCATCGTTCTCCACACGTATGGAGATGAAGACTAACGTGTACACCCATATACCTTGGAAGGCATTACTTTTCGTTGGACGCAAAATGTATGCACACAGGAAATGGCAAATGTTACCCCAGCCGAGGATGACAACAACAGTTAAATGAACAACGACCGTACACCTTAAACGAGCAGACCGGATGAACGTAGTACCGTTACCGAACCCTTGCCTGTTTGGGTGCTTGCGACGTGTTAGGTTCCAGATTATTCGTTCCAGTGTGTGTTTCGTCCAAAATGGAAAGTCCAAATTTTCTAATTTCAATTATGTTAAGAGAGTTGTAAAAATCGTTTTGAGGCGTGCTTTTCAGTAATCAACAAAAACTCCATACATCAATGCTAAAGAACTATCCGAATATTGTGCTCAAATAAGAGTAACGATATTTATTAAAGCTCCTATCCTTTTTGTTTGAGTTAGATATTTTCAGTGCCTTTGGTAGACGACGCTGTTTGTTATTTAACAATCTCAGACGGTGCCCACCGATTCGTAAATAAGTCGCAATCTTACACGTAATTATTAACATTATCATCATCTCCATAAATACTGTCATAAGTCTGTCCCGTTGACAGAATGCCACCGAACGCACGTGATTGTGTCGGTTCCGTGTCGTTGGCCACAACAACGTGAAGCACATTAAAAGCATTCAGGGTTTACCTTTTTAGATTGAAAGTACACTGCACAGTGCTCGTACAACCTCCGACATGTGATGAAGCTATTGTTTTCTGCTCGATTTGATCACGGTCATGCAGTTATAAAAAAGTAAAAAACACTACTACGTCCTGCAAATAAAGTCATTGATGAACATTAAAATTAAGAGCAGAATGCTTTTTTTTTAGAACGCCAACCCATGCATAACATCATTATTGTTCGTTTGCGTTTAGGTTTGTTAAATTCATCGTCAAAGCTACTTGGAATAATTGAAAAAAAAAAAAAAATGGCATTAATGTCTCACCCATACTCTACAAACAAAAATCTGGAACGTGATCGGTTTCACGATCATACAGATCCTATTATCTGAGCACAGAATCCCAACTACGTAGTATTGATCACTTTAGCCTCAAGTACTCGAGAATAAGAAAGAGCACATCAGCTAAGACGCCATCACCTGGCTGGCGCCTGTAATGCTCCGCATGGGAGAAAGAAATCCGGTGTTGGCTAATTGTTGTGTCTGCCATAAATAGCACAAAAGGAGAGGAAAGTTCACTTTCCTTTGCGGATGTTTCTTAACACCAGATCGGAAAGTAGCCAAAGGCTTTCGAAACAATTATAGATTTGTGGCAATACTGACGGCTATACAGTACGGTGTAACCCTTTTTTGGCAGATAAATAGCTTCTGATCTACGATCGCTCGTCGATGCTACGTAGCCAACCTCGGAGGGAATCGTTTACTGCCGCACAACTGAAGACCAAGCGGTCGGGTAGTATCGTACATTCCGGCGATTATTTTTAGGTTCGCTTTTCTTTACAATGCCGTGCGCTGATTGAAGGGAAACCGAAGTAGCAATTCCCTTACGGGGTAAGATTTGTGAAGCTGTCATAATTGTAGTAACTTCGACTAAAGCGTTAAGAGATCGTTGAGTTGTTCAAAACAAAGAATCTCCTATCACTACAATCAAGTCACTGGAGTGACGTTTGTTGCTATAAAGTAGCCTAAAATGCTATGCCGTCGTCTATTTCTAACATCCTCTTGAGACATTACAAAAGAAGATACAAAAAAAAACGTTTGATAAAATTGGTCTGTTGAACAGTCATTACATATACTCCGGGGAATATTTCGATGTTTCGATTACGAAACCGAGCAAACATCAACTCAACGATGTTGCATGACGGTCTCATTCATCGTACACTAAAACACGATTGACGTAAAATAACCGAAAGAGATATACTTAAATTCTGTATCGTCAGCCAAAATGCAGGTTTTCGGGATCTCGGTTGAATAAATGAAAAATTAGCAGCTAATTTGTTTGGCCATTAAATAGTTAGTTGATAATGCATTGAAATAATTACACGCAATAATTAATAGTATATTAATGCCCAATAATTACATTACATTACATGACGTAGTTAACTAAACGAATTACGATTGAAGTAATTTCTTAATATGCAACTTAATAAGCTTTAAATACACTTTATGTACTCAATAAATTATCCGTTTACTGCACTATCAACCGTATCCTCAAGATCGACGATTTTCACCTACGTACAAACTTTCAGCTTACATGTTCTCTCGTAAGAAATCCGAAAAAAGTAAACGACACAAAAATATCCAGCGTCACCAGCGGGAAACAAGCCAAATCCAATAGGTGCGAAGATTTGCCATTCCGTCAGAGTCCAAATTTAAACAGGTTTTTATCGCCGATTTTGGACGATTTTTTTACCTTGTGCACATTGCTGTGAAACAACAGCGCTCTTCTTGCAGTGCGAAAGCTGCCAATATATTTTTTTTTCTCCACCAGCCCGGATCTATTTAAATCTGTTTAAACTCTTACAACAGACCGAGGCATTTGGACAAAAAAGTAAGATCATCTTCCATGCCAGTCGAGAAGAAGAAAAATGCGATTTCCACTCTCCCCACCAACGGAAGAACTCCAATGGAGACAGTAACACTGAAATCGGTCAGTTTGACAGATTGATGAGTGCCGTGTGGGTGGTTGCTTAGTTCGTGGCAAGAGGTGCGCTTATTGGGTGGGAGACTACAAAATTGCTGACGTTCGTCCCTCCATACACAGGCAATGCCTCCTCCATCGGGCAGCCCGCAATGGCACCTTATTGTACGTTCCGGTGGCATGGAAACAATCACCCCATCGAGGTTCGGGAGACGGAACATGGCTCTGACCGAAGGGAAAGCACCGTTCGAATGGCAAATAAAATTGAACCCTCAGTTTGTGTAGGGAATTTCATTACCTGCAACTCGCTACTTCCTTCCATGTCGTACTTCCACGGGTTGAAGCACCGTTCGCGGGATTTACCTTTCACCACGAGGGAAACGCTCCAACACAAATCGCTGGCATTGGGAGACGGAGTGAAAACCACTGTATGTCGTCTCTGGGTTTATGTGTGTGGGCGTTTCGTGAAGTTCCAACCTCGGAAATAGGGAAGCACACAAAAAGGGCACTGTTGCGTTGATGAGATTTATCGCCGCTGTTGATCACGATGTTGGGTGCGCTGTTGGCCAGTTTCAACCACTTTTGTTACCATCGTTGCACTTTTGCACGCTGTTGTTGCATCCCAGGGCTTGTGAAGCCTTGTCGAGCGTGTCGAAGTTTGTTTCCTCGGATACATCACAACCACAGCAAAACATTAATCCCTTGCAGATTGGTTTGATTTTTCGTTTGTTTCTTCACAGTCTTCCATTACAGTGTGTTCGTGTCCATTCACTCTCACTCTACGATTCTTTTGACCCGAATCTTACCAGGCCCGTGCGTTGATTTGGATCGTAATCATTTATTAAACGAGATCTTTTATTTCTCTTCACAGTTCCATGCTACCAACGCCAGAAACTTTCACTACGTTTCGTACGGAGCATACAAATACAAACTCAGTCAACTTTCTGAGCTGATGTTTTTATCAATTTTCATGAATCTTAAATCGAAATCACTTGTTTATACATTTTTTTATTTTGTTTTTATAAGCTTAGTTATTTTACGAACCAAAAACAACTAGCTATCCCTATTACTGTATAAAGCTTTTGTGTATTTTTCTCACCTTTCCCCCAACAAATCCTGTCAGCGACAAATGCCTCCGTTGGCTCGTTTCGTAGACTAGTCTACCTTCTTTCGGCCGTATGGCATCGGTCGATCTGCGCTATGTTAGGTTAATGCTTCTTTAATGCTCTCCCTTCAGCGATAATCTCGCACCATCTTCTAGCCTCGATGACTGTGCGTCTCAATAACGAATGCGGCTGAATTACGACTTTTCGGTAGTCGACACAAAAGCCGCACCAGAATGCGCCCTCTCCTCCCCAGGAAAGTCAGCTCCCCCGTTCATGCTTAGACGCTAGCGCTACCGAAATTCGTTTCACACGACCGACAACCAGAACGGTGGGGCGTGCGATCACGTGAAGAGCAATAAGAAAAAGCAAGAGTTATTTTCCGGCGGCCTTTATTTCGTGCCGTTAATTCTGATGCGGGCTGGTGATTATTTTTGGATGCAGTAGAGAGAAAGAAAACTCACGGTGAACGATGACCTAAAAAAAATATGCTACATTGCACACTGCTGAGATCCCGATTCGGATGTGTTTGGAGTATGGCGGTGTACGATGTTCCAGATTGATTCCATCCCTACATTGCCACAACGTTTCGCTGCGGTTCTTCATATAGCCTTAGGCGGAGATGATATATCTGACTCTAGAAGACAGTTTAATTTTTCTTCTACTTTTGGCAATGACAAATTTGTTGCTGTCAGCGCAACAAGCAAAAGATCCAACATCGTTCATGAAGAAAATATTTTTAGAATCAAAACACGAAGAAAAAAGAACTTTCGCTATACTCAGTGGTTAAATATTAAAATAGATACAGCAAAGATTAATTCGTGGTATAAAATAATAAACAAACCTTGGATTGTGCATGTAGCAAGAATGCAATTAGAATTCAACGAGCATTCTCTACAAAATTCATAAAAAATAATGTTTAAATTTGAAGCGCTTTAAATTAAAGTACTATTCCCTATGTGCTGCTACAATTACCATCCTGTGAGCACACAACGAACTAAAACAGTCGTCACGATCACAGCAATAATCCGATTGCATCAGGGAGTGTGTATATCGCTCCAATAAATAAGAAAAAGCTTATTTACGAAATTGCAACCTCACGTTCTCATACTTTCTTTTTTTTACTCAGTTTCCCTTCCTTTCCATTTTCTACACCCTCGTACGATAAAAACCCACCGATGGGGAATAAATGTTTATGAAATTTATCCTGCCCATCGCAATCGATCTCCATTAACCCGTTTCTTTGCACAGATCTGATACGGATACCGTACGGATACATCTGCTCAATTCGAAACAGGAGAAAATGCTGCTGCATGATCACAGCAGCAGCAACGAGCCATCCATCCATTAGCATCTTCTTCCAGCCTCTAATTGGCACGAATTTGAATGCTTGTTGTTTTTCGCGCTGTGTACAGCCGGTACCAAAGTGAGATGAAGATCGCTCATAATAGAGAATAAGGTTTTTCCTTTCCTCCACACTCGCTTTTGCCACACTGAACTGGAAAACTCTAAAATCTTCCCATTTGCTTTGCGCAAGGTATTTTCCTTGCGTTATTGAAAAAATAGCTCCACTTTGGATCGATTTTCTCCATCCACTTTTTTTCGCTGGCTTATTAAGCTCAGAAATATAGTTCACTGCAGTAAACAATGATCGGACGAGGTTAATTTGACGAATTTATCCACTTTTTACTGTCAACGATTGTTATGCAGCATAAGCAACGAAAACAAAAATGTAAAAATTACACCTCTTTAGGTGAAGGTGAAGCTAATAAGCTCGGAATTGGAAAACTTTTCAGCAACAAGCATTCAAACATTGAGCCACTCAACAACCACCACTGTCCATATGAAGCCCAAAACATAGCCGATCGGCAATTTTTTGTTTTCGTTCAGCGTTCAGTTATAAGCGCAAATTTCTCCGGAAGATTAGCATGCTCCGGAAAACTGCACCGCCTCAGCGGAAATGACAGGTCAAGTTCACGGAGAGCACACACAATTTCTTTTCGATTTCACTTGACTCTCTTCGACGTAGACTCTCTAAAGCAGTTAGCTTTTCCCTCGAGGCATTATGCGTAATTTATGCTGCTTAGCAGTGCCATTCATTTATTGATTCGCGGTTCAGTTGAACACAAACAAAAAAATCGTAAAATTCAATGAGCTTCGATGGATAATAACGGAAACCATAGCGAATTTCGTCTTCACTGGTGAGCACGCTAGGTAGCAACGTGGGACAGGTGAAAAGGAAGCGACGTTCCGCTGAAGAACGATGCAAGAAAGGTGAATCTTGAATCCGGAACCGAAAGCGGAGATTTTGTACATTGATTACAGGGCTTTGTTAACGTTTACGCTTCACGCATCAGTGCGGCAAAGTATGGTTGTGGAAGCACATTGAAGCATAAATGTATGACAGCAAATCCAAATTATAAGCGAGAAATAAAAATCTCTGTATGCATTGTTCCAATCAATCTTCCAGTTCACGTAAAAGTAGCAAAATTTAACAAAAAGCATAAAGAAAAAGTTGCACAAATTGTAATCTGAGAGATTGCACTTTAATTTTATCATACTTCTACCAAAAGATGTAAAAACGTTTTTATTTATTTACTTTTTCTACTTTTTGAAAGTAACAGTAGTGCTGTAGTGTTTCGTTCCAATTCAATCACAAAAGAACTTAATTAATTAAGCATACCCAACAGCAACTGGACACGCTTGATATTGCGTGCACAGTCTTTATGTTCTCATCAAATTAAAATGTCTCTGTAAAGAGCTACTGTCAAAAACAGGCACACACTCTTTCTAATAAAATTTTGGATAAACATTCAAATAACCATGAACAGAATGTAATATCATTATAACATAAGATTTACAAAATCATAGCTTACCATATGTATGAATACATTGGTGTTGGATTTTTCATTAACTTTGTGATGGAACATTTGTTCCATCACATCACTAGTTTCTTCATTAACACTCGGGCGTTAGAAACCAAAAGACACAACAATCATATTAACGCCTCTCTTTTCTTAGCTTTCGATATATATTCTTGAATCTTCCATTCGATTTGAAAAAAAAAAAAAAAACCAGCCATAACCTGTCTATTTCAAAACTGTTATCTTGCAGGAACCGATGATCAACAAGTAGCTGTCTTTGGAAATAGCGCTGATACACATGAAGTTGAAAAACTATCACACATGTTTGGTACAGTTTTTTCACTACATTTTTCATATCAAGTTATAAAAATAGACTAAACCATTTTGGAAATCCTGCGACTCCATTATTCCCTTCCAAACCGTGCCTCCTAGCCTCTCTTTAGGAAGTTTGTTACAATTCTTGACTTATGCTCATGTTCCAATATATCTGGCAACGGTTGGTCATAAATCAATAAAAGATACGGCCGGCGTCCGTGTCACGCGAGCAACCACAACCAACGACAAAATCCGTGACAGGCGCGAACGACGAACCCAACAGCAACTCCGGCCACAAAACAAACGTTGGACATTGTATCAAGGCTTAACAGTGAACTTTTCTCTCGATTGGGTAATAAAATAGCCACACTCTACAATTACCTTAATTGGATACGAAAAAAAAACGTAGCGTAAATCGGAAAGAGCCGCAAATGCACATGCAACCGTTCCTTCAGCCAGTGTAGTGCACTAGTGGGTTATATTTTGGGATAAACCATGCGGTGATTGGTGCTGGAATTGATCTTTCAAAAGTGACTCGAAGTCCCACGCACGCTTGAGACATTGCTCGAATACTTGTTATGCCGAGATTGAGAATATACCCAAAGAAAACCTTTTCTCCGCATTTCATAAAGGTTCTATTAAACGCCTGCAAATGTTGGTTTGCAATTGCACTTGTAAATTGCAATGTTTAAGTGCAGTTGTTTATACATCCATAGCATGAGCAATCTGTGTATGGTATTCGAAAGAAAACCATGTTGCAGTAAAAGAATTTCAGAAACGTGACCAATTCACCTTTTAAGAGCACAAACACGGTGAAAAGGCTCACTTTTTCAAGAAACAGTGTCCACAGACTCAACGATCATTAAAATGAATAAAACTCACATCATGCGCCAGCGAACCGGTACGCCTTGTCACCATCATAAACCGTTGGATGAATGTACGCCCTTGTGATTCGCAGGCTATTTATGGTAAGCATTCAAATCAACCCTTGTTCGAAATCTGAGTGGGGACAAGCATCCGCATTTGCGAATCGCCATGATAAGATAGCAGCATTGTCTAAAGCCCTTACGCGACTGATAATGTTTTAGAGGTGGAATTGAATTGTTCGTAAGCTAGATTGACAACTAAATGCGTACTACCTCACGCTACAACACAGTTAAAAGAGTTAAATTTTTAACATTCTCCATAATTTGTAGTCAATGTATCAATCTTAGGAACATCAACCACAATATGAAAATGACAACGGCTAAAATAAAGTTCAAAAAGAGTACTAAAAAACTAGAAACACTATGCCACACATTTACAAGTTCCTATTCCTTCGTACCAGCCAACATCAATCGATCCATGCACGACCCGCGACGACCTGCCTGGCACACGTTTTGCGGCAAATTGGCCAGCCATTATCGATTGACACAGCAGGGTCATATCGTGTTGGTGAAAAGTGCGCCACAGAACCCTCCATCCAGGGGTGGATTGCGGATTGCGTAATCAACTCACAATCGCCGCTACCAGTGGTCCCCAATAAGTACAAAACGGCACACGCAAAAGCAAACGGAGATATCGATTGATGTGAAGGTTGCTGCTTTCTGCTGAGCACTTTTGTTTCACTCCTCGCCACCAATCCCAGTAGCGGTAACTGAATGATAAGAAAAGCATCATCCCTGGTACGTGGTGTACGGTGGTACGGAACCGGTTCCAACACAACCAGTGCCTTTTTTGGAAACGGCTGTATAAAATGAGACAAACGTAAGTGGTGATATAAAACGGTCAGAAAGTGGTCGTGCGATGGTCCCGACGAGGAGGAAAGTAACGAAAATGAAATAAAATAACGTAACATACGAAACAACCACAGCGGACGGATCCAAGGCGAACTGCAAAGAAAACACATCATGACGTGGTCCCGCGGTCGCAGTGATTTAATATCTTACCTTGCTTGTGAAGCCACCACTCAAACTCCGAGCTAGGAACGGGCCGTTCCGAAGTTCTTAGCTGCGATGATGACCCAACCGAGCGGTTTCAGATCGTCTTCAAACAAGTTTCTCGTTTGTTGATTTTCTTCCTACACGGTTATCGGCCAATACGTTTGCTTTCATTCGATAGTGACGTGTGTTATGTGTTCTTATGATTCCAGAAATAGTTGTGATAAAATATGAACAACTTGGGATAAAAATCATAATGAACATGGTAAATAACCACTCCAAGCGATTTATGTTTCTAATACAATCATCTAGAAAGATTCTAAGATTTATAACTCTCCTTAGTAATACATTATTTTAAAATTCATACTAAAACACAAAATTTAAAAATGAAATGAATCAAAACGAAATTCGCACTGTCTAGCTCATTGAAACCCACATCCCGCTATAACCATCTACGGTTACGAGATGACCACTTTTTTCACAGCTCTTGTGGTTGAATTAAATTTGCGAAATCGTACACCATGCGTAGCCGCAGAAAAAAAACCACGAAGCCCAAATAAACCGGTTCTGATCAATATCTCGGTCGGTTCATCGCAGCGGATGAAAATCGTCTCCGTTTGTTTAAGCAAAGTTACTTTTCAGTTTGTTCAAGATTACTTTCAAAGACAGTTTGTGGATGGAGCAGAAAGCACGCTGGTGTTCTAAGAAAAATGGTAGAATTTGATTGAATGTGGGATGTTTCTGTAGTTTAAAATATTTATAGCTTGAATGAACTTAAAATTTGAACCCCTCTACTCTTCAATCTGGAAGGAAAGCATGCACGAAGATATCAAATATACTGTGACTGCCATTTCTGGCTTACTAGACTTATTCATACCACGTAGTTGGATAGTCAAGCCCTCACTACGGGGGAACCGTCCGGATGGGATTTGAACCCCGGTCCGGCCGTTAACGACCGGCGCCGCTTAACTCCTCGGCCACCGGACCGCCCCTGTTGATAAGCTTTGTATTACGTAAATAAATAGGAAATGAACGAAAAAAAATTATACCCAATTCCTTGAGTTTTAAATTCACATTCACACGCGTTCCAAATGTGAGTTTAACTAAAAATATAAAATTCAATCTACAGATCCTCATCATAAAATTTTTGATGGAAATTTCACCAGAGTGGACCAGTACGTAATTTATGTCATGTTAACAAATATGAAAATACGTCTGCATGGGTTTTTTACCTCACTTTCATCCTTGGCGCTACACGGCAGTTACGCAGTAATATTTTCAAACTTTCAGCAAGAAAAAACAAACTTCCTAAAAGCCTCCGGTACGCTAACAGCATAAACATTCAATCTGCATTTGGCTCGATTACTCTCATCCGTTTGCCCGAAAGGCGAAAGTGGTCTGTAATTATAGTTTTATATCCTCTACTCTTCCTTCGGTCCGGCATTTAGCACATCAACGAGCGGATGAAGCAATATTAAATTTGAAACCATGCAGCAAATGCCACGCACCAGTAATGAATCTCTCCATTTGGTTCCATTTGCTGGTCGTTAGATGACATTTATTTATTTTTTCGCAGTTATATAGCCGTTGTGCATGTTCAAGGGGGTATCGGCTCATACTACTGAGTATTTGTGATGAGACATTGCATTGAAGTTAATGAACATACTTCAATCAATTCAAATGCTGCATATTTTATAGTGGCCCTGTGGGATCGTGCTAACCAATCCTGTCTTTCACATGACAGGACCAATACCAAAACCCCATCGAATACGCTATTTATTTCGATTTACTCAAAATCCTCAAGAGATAGAGTTAAACATTGCTCGCAATACAATGAGTAATACAATTTTACGTCTGTTTTTTTTTCATATTTTCCGTCCATAATTACGTTTTTTATTACATGTAACAATTGTTTTAAAGTCGTAACATAACTAAAAGGACACTTCGGGAAAAACAACTCGCCAAATAATGTTTTTTATGAAAAACTACAAATTATTATTATCTATTACTGTAGATCGTTACGTCAAGAAATAAAAGATGAAAAACGTAAGAACGAAGAAAATGAATATACTGCGAAAATTGCAAAGTCTCCCGGTTTTGATCATTTCTACCTTCATTTCTCGAAGCGAACTTATTTGACTTAATAAGTCACTTATATAAACACAAATTTCAACAGTTAATCAGAATAGACTGCAATACGTCCATATAAAAAATAATCAATGATGATTTTAAATCAACCTTGAATTCGTTACATCACGTCCTAAACAACATACAGCAAATTCGTATCATTCTCATCAAAAGTTCGTTACGAAAGGCATCACTGAGGTAGTTACTAACGAATCATCATCAGGTTACGATAAGAGTGAAAAATAATGGCAACGGAAAGAAGGAAACGATACGTTGAAGATGATCGTGATAAAGAGGACGTAGTAAGGAGGTATTAATAGACCCAGCCGTGCAAAACTGTGTCGATTTTCTGGGCGAGTTGCGTCAAGGGCAAACTTCCTCCGAGTTTTTTGCTCACAAAACGAAAAAAAAAACTATTTAGATAGCATATTTCTTCATTCGCTACTGCTTCTAAATGGCAAGCAAATGGTGCTCTGTTCCACAGCTAAAGTCGGTACAATTTCTGAAAAAAATCCCAACAATGTGTCACGCCATTTCCGCCATTAAACGTAACGAACTCAAGAAAGAAACAGCCACAGTCGCTCCTTAAAAGAGACATACATTGTAGAAACTTAACGAGAACCAACAAGCGCAATTCAATTCAACATGAAAAGAGCCTGCACTTCCTAAATCCTTCACCGGACAACTCATCACGAACGGTGTGCTCTTGAGAATTATGCTATGCATCTTCAATTGTCCCCATTGCCAAACAAGCCTTTTGTATATGAAATCATCACCAACTAGCCATTCCGCATGCCGAATATGGTCTATAAACTATCCCTTCTGCAGCCGGATAGCTTAATTTGACTATTCCACATCAGTGGTGACCAAAAAGTCGAACCGGGGTCAAACGGGGCAGCTTCGAGGGAAGATATGTTTCAATTTAGCATGTTTCCGCCCATGCGATGACATAAGCGCGTCGTCTTCAATGTCGAAACTAACGACGAAAAATAAACATATTAATTCCGCTTGTTTCGCCGAAGAGATGCGCGACCGTGCACAGGAAGAATGCACTCCTCATATCACTGGACCGTGAAAGAGCTCCAGAAGCGGATGGTTACCTCGTTGATTCAGCGATCCTCGAGTATCGGATGCCGGCGTCGATTTGATACTTGCAAAGATAAAACGGCGAGCTGGCGCTGCTGAAGATGAACAGAACGGAGTTAAGTGCTTCAAGTATATCAATATCTATGAAGAAATCGGAACCTCAATAGCCGACAAAGACCACACGAGGCCCGTAATTGGATGGGCCTTGTGCTGTTGCTACCGGTGGTAGCCTCGGGTATATCTGTTCCATTCTGCCATACACATGATCCCCCATTAAGAGTAATAGATTACAAGATCATTTATACCAAATAAAGACATATCTGTTCACCTTTGAACTAGCGTTATTCAAACTAGATGTTTCTTTTGGCTCACTTTCTTAGCCATTGTTGATTAACATTCATTTTACCGACCATGTAGGTAATGCTAGCCTCTTAAAGTTATATTCATTGAAAATATTCATGTATCAAAAACCTTTAAATCGGAAATCCCCGAAATACACTTCCTTCTGTTACTAACAGTACAAACATCATTTTAACTGCATTCTCAGAAACGGAAAATCCAAGAAATTCTTTCTGTGAATTGACCTATTCTCAGACGTTGCCATGCCTTAGCCCCTTAGCGGCCGAAACCAAATTCAACGATGACATCATACATAAGTTGGTCGGTTTCGTCGTGTTTGTGCAAACCATCTCTGGTGTGTATCTGCTTGGTTTGCTAACTTCATCTTTCGCCCAAACGGTCGCTTCTTGTTGATAATCTACCCCAGGTGGGGCATCTGTTTCTCTACAAAGGAATACAACAATCAAGACAGCCGAAAGACCACTATGTTGGATGCTCTAAACCTGCTACCGATTGCACGGTTCATACCGAACGAAAGTGGCGTCCGCGGCAAACGGCAAGCATCTAGCGGATGACCTTGAAATATTCTCACACTGCTGGTCTAATCGCGGCGCAGTTTGCTCGGCTGTAAAGATATTTGGCAGTGTGCATTAGGCCGCAGAGTATTTTGTTTCGATGAACCGAAATCTGCTCGAAAGCAGTGCTTTATTTTCATACAAAAATATCCCATTTTCTATAGGAATAATAAAGCAAATAATGCTTTTCTGTTGCCACCTTAGTACTAATAAAAAAAATTTAACAAATAAATAAATAATGTAACATTAATGTCCCACAAGTCTTATCGCGGACGATCCCGCCCCTAGCAATAAAAAGCGTCGACTAAATGACTTTTTCGCTTGAGTACCAAGGATAAATCAACATTTTATGGCTGAATGGATTTATTTTGTCGGAATTCCAACCGAGCGCCGAATGCTACCCGATGTTCATTGATAATACGGGTACGGGAAACACCTTGAAAAGCATCTTAAAATTGATAAGATGACAAATTTAGTGATGATTTGACAAACATTGCAAAATAACAAATGAAATTTAATCAAACGACTTTTTTTATTTTGCATAAATGTTATCTTATTTCGATTTTAGAATGTTTCAAGGTGTATTTGGGTTGTTTTGAGTATTGTACCTTAGTTTAGATCATTTACTTAAGCATTATTATTTTTTACTAAGCATTAGCAACGAAAAGGGACCATAGTAATTGTTTACTTAACAAAACAACAGGTTGATCGTTATATTAGATTCAATCAAAAAATAACTAATCAACGTTTTAACTGTTTATATTAACCTATTAATAAAAAAAAATACTAACCAACCGTTTTGCCTCTAATGTTGTACATTCTTCATGCAACCCGATATTTCAATCAACAAAATATGTGGCCCACTGACAGTGCAATCGATGCCCTTTCATAGAACGCGCTTTATGTTGTTAATGCTTAAGATTTGCATGCGAGCGAGAAAGAGCAAGAATGCAAATGAGAAACGCGACAGACAACGATGAAAGAGCTGCAATAAAGGGCAACAACGGCACATAATAGATTGCAAAATGTCAAATGGATGGGAAGATTAGAATCATTTCTTCGTAGCACTGGACGGTACTGTCTGCGCACAAAAACCACAAGAAATCCACCTACCTGTTTGTTGTTGGATCGTGACTTTTCCATCGTGGCGCCACCACCGTTGACGAGATTGTTCAGCTTTTCATTCGATGTCGACGGTTGTACCTGCGCTTGACCTTGCGGTGGCTGTTGCTTGAGTGGTGGAGGAGCATTTTCCTTCGGAGCTACCGCCACGGCGGACCCATTGTTTTGGGTCTCCTCTAATGCCATGTTTTGATTTCCGCAAAACCGTACACTTGATATATGATTCCGTGTTCCGGTGTTTTGGACCGTTCTTTCACGATTCTTCCTTTCTTTAGCTTAAACTTTACACTTACAAACCGAGGACCAATTACACACACTCACAGTAAGTTGAGGACCAACTATAAAATAAACAGTATACGAACGTTGTAAAATAACGAAACAATAAAATAAAACCAATCTATTCAAAGGGTTTCAAATGGCTTTGAAAACACTAATTCCGGATTTTCCGTGCAAAAAGAAGCATAAATCGATCGTGTGCACTTCGGTAATCCAAGCCCGGCGTACCGCCGCCCAAGTCTGATGAATTATTCTTGATTTTTCACTCCTCCAGTGCACACTCGAAATAATGCTCATTAATGCACGAGCTCCTATCGGTTAACTCGGTGAAAAACATCGATGACGACAATCGACCCACAATATAACAAAAACAAGCATAACAAAGCAGTCACCGACCGTATCGATTTTTCCAGCCGCACCACACAGTAAAACGCTCGCTCGCAATCTCTCTTTTTCTCTTTCTCTCATTAGCTGCCTCTCTGCTTTCCTATGTTGACTGACCTCACATTTCACTAAACACCCACCGACAGCGCACATACACAACAACCTCACAAACAAACTATCACTGTACCATCATCATCATCATTATCATCATCAGTAGCACACCTTCAACTGGGACAGCGAAAAAAAAAGTGTCGGCCGGAAAAGCTATGTGACCAGGAAAATCGGAATGACTAACGAACGATTTCCGCCTCACGCCCGGTTCCTTGTGCGTGTGTTATGTAGCGCGCATCATTTGGATTGTCAGACGTATCACACATTAGCAACTGGGCATTATTATTTATCACTGGCTGGATCACTCTTTTGTGAGGAAAGTTGTAACTTCGCTTTCATGACACGAATATATCTGGCACACACGCACAAATGTCCAAGGAAGATGACCTCATCTCACTCTCAGCTAATAGTGCAATGTGCACACACTTGTATGGAGGAAAATTTTCGCAGTTGAAAATGATTTTTTTATTCTTTTTTATCGGAGCACAAATGTGGGTATTTTCTTTTTATTGTTATTTGCAATATTTTCCCTTTAAATGAGCACCTCATGAGGAACATTCTTAAGAATAATACAATCACGTTAACTACACTCTTTCCGATTCACTCTAGAACTCTGGAACATTGGAAATTGTGCCCACTGCACGGAACATACTCAAACGAGATTTTCCTCACGGCGCATAAAACATCACTTGCTGCTGTAGCCTTTTCCATCCAATCTCACTGTCACCCATGCGTGAGTTTTGGGCGGAAATTCTCACTTCCACGCTATGGTTACTGGATGAGAACGGTCTTTTCCGCTATTTTCGTAGCGGCCTACGTTTTGAAGCGTGAAAAACTTGGAAGCACTGTTTTCACTCACCACCCCTTTCTGCCCGTAACCAAACATAAAAACGCAACATAAAGATCCAGACGCCCCTTTTTCGCTTACCTACGTTACACACATACCAACAAGCGTTGCATGAAAACACGCTCCCGATGCCTGTTTTATGCTTTTTTCGAATCCGAGTTGCACTTGTTTTATTCTTCTACGCACAACTATTTACAATAATTGATGAACTTGGTTTCGTGAACACGCTTTGCTTTCGTAGCACAAAAATTTGAAACGCACAGTATATTACATTTCCTGCTCACATGCAATTCACAAAATCACCCGTATGCGCCCCGGGTGTTCGAAACTTGCAATTGTATTGTTTGGAAAACGAAAAATGCTGTAATCGTTTTCTTGCTAATTCGGTATTATATTCCCATACAATTATTTTAATTTTATAAGGTGATACACGACACAAATATAAACAACAAATACTTGATCTTGAACTCCGACTACGAACAAGCAGTACGCGTCCGTCCGCACTCACGAATATCGGAAGAATACCCAGCCAACAAATACCTGACATTCGACATGCTCAAGAACGGCCGTCCACCCAAATCAAGGGTGAGGTGTACTGTGGTGCGCAGTGCAAATATTCAAAAACATTAAACTTTAATAACATTTTATTTAAAATGAAATACACTTCAAGATACATTCGTCCAATGCATAAAAAACATGTTTGCTCAAACGAGTTATTTTGTTAACTATGTGTAATTTATATGTAAAATACTGTACGGTAGAGTGCGTCCCTTAAAAAACATCGCAAGCTTATTTTGACAGTTCGGACGTTTGCACACCAATTCGACAAATATTCAATCTGCGAAATTCAGATAGGTAAAAGAGAATTTCACATAATTATACAAAATTCGAGAACAACTAACGATTCTAAGCTATACTGAATAAGGAAGTTCATACAATATTTCCCTATTCCAACTGGCGATGATTTTAACTGCCCGCGACTATAATTTATCGTTTCTTATCGTTTTCAACGTACAATGGAAGTGTTGCCAGGGCATAAGAAAATTCTTTTCAAAAAATCGGAGACCGTTAATATAAAAGTACTTTAAAACGGTTACAGCTTTATAAGTCTATCCATCGATTATTCTTAATACAAAGTATTAGCGTAAAGGGTGAATTTTATAAATTTCTGCTAACCATGCGTATACGTTCCAATAGTCTACCCATAAAATAAATCATATAACAATAATTTACGATATGTTAAAAAACTAGTTAAAGGTCGATAATAACGTAAAAAATCCAATAATTGATTACGTGTTCTCTGTTATTCGTCATCATTTGAAGCATTCAACGGAAAAAACACATTACTCAAACATTCCGTTAGAGCGGTTCTTTAGCTATATTTCGAGTAAGAGTATGTCTTATATTTAAGTATGCATCTTAATTAATACCGTTGTTGGAATCCACCCTGCTGAGCATTGTTAAACATCATTTGATTCTGCTGTTGCTGCTGCTGTTGATTCTGTTGCTGCTGTTGTTGCTGCTGCTGGTGGTACTCTTGTTGTGTCATACCGCCCTGCGAATTGTTTGGATGTCCGTTCGGACCAGAAAGTCTTACGCGTTTGGCATTGTTGTGATCTATACCCCCGGCACCACTTTGTCCACCGCCACTACCACCACCTGCTCCACCGGCTCCACCTCCGCCTCCTCCACCTTGTTGCATTTGCTGAAATAAATACAATCAAAAGAGTAGTGCACGATGTTGGACCAAACCTTTGGCAAAATCAATTACATTTCCAGATTGTTGTTGCTGCGAATTCTGTTGGTTCTGTTGTTGTTGCTGCTGCTGCTGTTGTTGCTGCTGTTGCTATATAATATCATTATAATATTAGCCAAATATAAAAAAAAAAACAATATATATGTATACTATACGTACTGCTCGTACATTGCCCTGTTGATTTTGTTGCTGATTGTTCTGTTGTTGGTTGTTTTGCTGCTGCTGCTGCTGCTGCTGCTGTTGTTGTTGCTGTTGCTGCTGCTGCTGTTGTTGTTGTTGCTGCTGTCGTTTTTCTCCTTTATCATCCTGGTCCTCATCGGTGAGGAATTCACGTTTGGGATATGGAATTGGGCATCCGGCAAAAACGTCAGCGGTCGGCATTGGATCTTCCGAAAAGTATGGATCTTGCATGGCCTGCTCCGACGTGATACGTTTATTCGGATCCATCAAGAGCAACTTCTGTAGCAGATGAAACGCTTTGCTATCGGGCTTAATCTTATGTCGCTCCATGTATTTTACCAACGAACAACTAGCATAGCTGAAACGAAATATAAAAGTAGTTAATAGCTGGTTTTATGAGTGCACGAACTGTGTGTATTACTTTGAACGCTTAAAATCCTTCGTTAGTGTGTGATGTTCCGGCATCTTTCGAATGTCCTCCCAGTCTTTGTCCTGTGGAAATCCCATCACGTTGAATATGCGATCCAGCTGATCGTGATGGTACGGATTGCTCGTCTTAATGTCCTCTTGTCGACAGTGGAAAATTGGTTCCGAGGTTAGCAGTTCGGCAAAAATGCACCCAATTGCCCAAATATCGATCGCTTTTGTATAGTGCCGGGCGCCCAGCAGTAGTTCCGGTGCACGATACCAAAACGTAACGACTACCGGATCGAGATCGGCCAACGGTTTCAGCGGTGCGTTAAAAAGACGTGCAAATCCCATGTCAGCAATCTTCACCCGGCCACGTTCATTGCCCTCTCCCATAACCAAAATGTTTGCGGGTTTCTGATGAAAAGAAAACACATTATTTTTCATCTTCCGGAACGCATGAAATTGGTCACTTACCAAATCCCTGTGCAAGACCCAGTTGCTGTGTAAATAATGAATTCCATCCAATATTTGATAAAGCAAACTTTTCACCATTCCTTTCGGTACCATGACCGGTTTTTTCGTGGCTTTAGCCGCTCGATGAAACTTGATAATATGCCACAGATCATGCTCGGCGTAATCGAACAATAGCCACACTTTGCGATCCGTGTGCGATAAAAACACCCGGATGAGATTTATCACATTCGGATGTTTCAATTCGCGGAGCAACTGAAATGAGAAGCAGAATTGTTTGCCCGTAACCCACCATTCACATCCACTTTTTGTCCTGCACCAATCATACTCACTGCAATCTCACGGCAAGCGGACATGGACAGACCGGTTCCTTCGATTTGTTTGAGAGCATAATCCTTCGAATCGTTGCCCTCTTTGCGCCGCGCCTTGTAAACGTGTCCATACGTACCACGACCCACCTTGCAACCCTCGTACTCAAACAGATCTTCCACTTTTGCACGCTCCTGCTGGGTTTTCATCTTAAAATCGTAATCCATCATTACAGCGGTAGTCATGATACGGAATCGAGCGACAATAGGTTCAATGAATTGTTACAGAGCGCGACTTAAAAGCGGTAATGTGAACTTATACTCAATGTTGTTCACAGATAGGGGACACTAAGCTACAACAGCATGTTATTCCAATGAATATTCAAGAGACGTTCCGAATACTTTTACGAACACAAAAAGAGTAATATATTGGTCGTGCGTAGCAGGTTGTTTGTTTACGATTCCGTTTTGGAAAAAAGACAGCAGCTTAGCACAACGGAACATCCGTCGGTCATAAAGCTGACGTTTGACAAACGGGATTGCCGCGAAAAAGAGCCTTACAACAGTCTTTTTTTGTATGGGATGTTCTACTTGATTTTGGTGAATCAATTTATTGGATTTTCGAATTCCCGCAAGTGATTCGATTCGAGTTGTTTGTTTGAATAAATAAATAACGTCATACTTTGCTAGTGCTCCATTCAAAAACAGAATAAACAAGAGAATAGTTTCCAAATAGAACGCCAACAACGAAGCACTAGACTGTTGTAGAGATTTGATACAAAACCACGTTGAAATTTTTCAAACGAATATTTTAAAGCGCGGTTCAATTTCCAAATAAGCTTACACATGTTTAAGTAGAATTTAATATTTAGCCAAAGAATAAAATGCTCACACTTTTGATTAAACATTCAACGGGTTTGTTATATTTCTCACATCACTTCTCCTTTTACAATGCAAGCTAAACGTGTGAAATATGTTTGAAATCCAGCATTTCTTAAATCTGAGTTAGTCCAAAACGCTGTCGGTCGCTTCTAAGTATTGAATCTTAGAACACAAGCATCCTCACAATATTCTTTAACAAAGTACAATATTCAACAAGCGGTTCAGCAGCTATCACACATTGTTCACCGGTGTAAAATAGTGCCTTGAAACGTAGTCTAGTATCACTGATAAACGCGCCTTCCTAAAGATTGTGTTCCCCATCAAGTATACCATTCGGTGCGAGGGTGAATTAAACTGCTGTTAGGATTCGTTGTTAATATGGCATAGCGAGCAGAAGCAGGTAACGGCAGCTAATCGCATAGCTCTCGCCGTCAAAGTCAGACCAGTGCTGGTCAGTGTTTCTTTGACTTGATTCGCTTCATATCGTCATCCATGTCCATAAACCTGCTCAAGCGCTGCCCATTGAACGGAACGTCGCTACCGGGAGGATTTAGACGCATCTGCAAAAACGGAGGGAAAATAAATGAGACATTACGTTTTGTAGACATTACGTAGACACGCGTTTGTATGTGATGCATCAATCGATACATAATTTGCGATCGAAATAACCAAAGCGCATAGTTCCATGCTTGGGTATATTTGTGTAGCAAAGTTGTTCTTGTTCTTGTATACGCACCTTTCGTGTACAGACCTCCATTTCCCGTGTAATGCTTTTAGCTGGCGTTTAAGCAGCAGGATTTGTGATTTTTATACCCCGTACAGGTGTGTAAAATTCTTGTGCAAAGCGATATGTTCTCCAATTTCAATCCGTCCTAGTACCCTGTGTGTCTATGTGCAGTGTGGCGTTTTGTTTTGTAAGTGATCGGTACGTGTAAGTATGCAAACATGTCCCAGAAGAAAGTTTTGCCTAACGATGTCCACAGTCACGTACGGAAGTTAACGTTTTGCAAGCAATCACTCGTCGTATTATGCATTACAGTACATTGCATGTTAATTGGAATTAATTGAGAAAACACCAGCAGAATATCTTGCCCAATACATAGCAGCGACCGAGAAAGGGGTTAGTTAGATTAGATGGTTCGAAGATGCACGCATTATATACCCTTACCGTCAATAGATGGAATGATTCGGGTGCACTTAATGTGTTAGATATAAATATGAGTAAACGAAATGGTTAGCTGTAATTTATTTTTTTTAACAACGAATGTTCACTTGTTCGCCGTTTGGTAACCGTTGCAGATGAAAATTTTTCCTTCAGCAGACATACGTTTTTTTTTTGAGTGTCTTTCTTAATGATTTGGTATTAGGTATAATTGATTAAAAACTGGATAGGGCAGTACTCGAGCTTAACGAAGGGTAGATTGGAAGATTATTATCGAGGCGAATGTTAATCATAAATCAACCGTATTGCACAAGCGTGCAATACCTTCTACAGCGTAAATCGGAAGAAAGGGAAAGATAAGAGCACACAGAAAGAAAGGAAAGTCGTTCAAAGTTTCACAGCGTCTAAAGAACTCTTGTGCAGTTCAATGCTACTTTCGTATTTGCTTTACGTCTAGAAGATGATATATGTAGTTTTAGGGCAAGTAAGGTCAAAACATTAGGTCGCTCTATCGCTCGCACGAGAAAGTCGATGCGCGGATCATCAAAGCTGAAGAGCCTGGTTAGATCTCAACGTTATCTTTGGCGAATCGTTTCTATACCGGTATGGACGAGTCGGACGAAGGGGAAGTATGGAAGAGACGAATCAAAAATATTTGTTTTAATAATCGGCACTATTTCTTTGTTCCGGTTAGTGATGTTTCGTTTGCAGCCGAGCGATGTGCAAAGCCGATGCTCCGGGAAAATAATTGATTAATGTTAGTTCTTGATTTCATTCACTTCCAAAAAAGCCCATATGCGGTGTAGTGGCGATCACGCTGAGCAATATACTTTACCATTATTCTGTACTTCTCCTTGCAGGCATAGTTGGACTCGTCGACGTCATTGTAGCAGTCAGATTTGTAGTGCGCAGGAAGTGGTTTGCCTTCATGCTCACAGAGTTTGTGCAGTGGACGTGACCTTTGGGTGGTAATATCACGGTGGCAATGTAAGTTAGGGATACAGTTCCAATGTAAGGCACACATCCGTACGTTACCTCACAATCATCTTATCCATGCCGGTTGGTTTGTTGACGGGACAGTAGAATACGTCCGGTGTGTTTTTGTCGTACACGATCGACTTGCGCAGCAGATCTTTCTCGGTATACTTGATGTGTTTCTCCTTTGCCATCGCCTGCTGGGCGGCTAGACAGATAACGATGCTGAGAACTAGTACCACGACCTTGCCCATGATAGTAGCAGGTGTTCAGCGATATATCACACGTCTATTGTATGTGCAGTGTTACGGCCTGGGAACGAAAACCTGGTATGAAAATGAAACAGGGAAAAAAGGGAATGTAAATTGTGGTACTGAAAGTGATTTGCTTATGTGGAACGTGAGACCAGTCGCGACAAAACAATTTGTTCACGATCGTTGGAACGAAATTGTGTACAGTGCTGCATGCAGTTTAACA
>KB663688.1:3362653-3374470 GCA_000349025.1 Anopheles minimus
TTTTTTTTTGAGTGTCTTTCTTAATGATTTGGTATTAGGTATAATTGATTAAAAACTGGATAGGGCAGTACTCGAGCTTAACGAAGGGTAGATTGGAAGATTATTATCGAGGCGAATGTTAATCATAAATCAACCGTATTGCACAAGCGTGCAATACCTTCTACAGCGTAAATCGGAAGAAAGGGAAAGATAAGAGCACACAGAAAGAAAGGAAAGTCGTTCAAAGTTTCACAGCGTCTAAAGAACTCTTGTGCAGTTCAATGCTACTTTCGTATTTGCTTTACGTCTAGAAGATGATATATGTAGTTTTAGGGCAAGTAAGGTCAAAACATTAGGTCGCTCTATCGCTCGCACGAGAAAGTCGATGCGCGGATCATCAAAGCTGAAGAGCCTGGTTAGATCTCAACGTTATCTTTGGCGAATCGTTTCTATACCGGTATGGACGAGTCGGACGAAGGGGAAGTATGGAAGAGACGAATCAAAAATATTTGTTTTAATAATCGGCACTATTTCTTTGTTCCGGTTAGTGATGTTTCGTTTGCAGCCGAGCGATGTGCAAAGCCGATGCTCCGGGAAAATAATTGATTAATGTTAGTTCTTGATTTCATTCACTTCCAAAAAAGCCCATATGCGGTGTAGTGGCGATCACGCTGAGCAATATACTTTACCATTATTCTGTACTTCTCCTTGCAGGCATAGTTGGACTCGTCGACGTCATTGTAGCAGTCAGATTTGTAGTGCGCAGGAAGTGGTTTGCCTTCATGCTCACAGAGTTTGTGCAGTGGACGTGACCTTTGGGTGGTAATATCACGGTGGCAATGTAAGTTAGGGATACAGTTCCAATGTTAGGCACACTTTTGTACATTACCTCACAATCATCTTATCCATGCCGGTTGGTTTGTTGACGGGACAGTAGAATACGTCCGGTGTGTTTTTGTCGTACACGATCGACTTGCGCAGCAGATCTTTCTCGGTATACTTGATGTGTTTCTCCTTTGCCATCGCCTGCTGGGCGGCTAGACAGATAACGATGCTGAGAACTAGTACCACGACCTTGCCCATGATAGTAGCAGGTGTTCAGCGATATATCACACGTCTATTGTATGTGCAGTGTTACGGCCTGGGAACGAAATCTGGTATGAAAATGAAACAGGGAAAAAAGGGAATGTAAATTGTGGTACTGAAAGTGATTTGCTTATGTGGAACGTGAGACCAGAAGCGACAAAACAATTTGTTCACGATCGTTGGAACGAGATGGTGTACAGTGCTGCATGCAGTTTAACACGCTTTTGGTTGTTGTGTGGTCAATTTTAGAAGAATGTTTTGCATCGAAAGTCTTGAGGATTCACAACATTTGATTTAAAATGTCATCTTGTTCAATTAAAATTAAGATATGTCCCCTTGTGCCGTTCATACAGAGCGTTAAGTTCTACAGTACAGCCACACTGCTAGGTTTACTTAGCAACTTGATTGAAGGACATAGGACATTACTCATTCCAACGTGCTAATGTTTATGGAGTGCTTATACCAGTATGGTTGGTGGGAGGAGTGATAAATCAACAGAAAATGCATTGCAACATCTACTCAACTTCAACCAATTACGCAAATTATTCTCATATTCCTTCTTGAGCTTGGATATTGTTTTTTTTTGTGATTTCTGAGAATATAAGTTTAAAATTCGATGTTACCAAATATATTTTACTGGTATTTCTGAAACGATTCCCTGCAAGAAGCAATACTCGTACGATTTAACTTGTATCCAGCTCGATTGTTTTATTTCCCTTGCACGATCAATCTCAATTCATCCCATTTCACGCACATCATTTTGTTAATGTGCCAAAAACGAAACCGATAAACTGTGCGTTGGATGCTTTTCGCCAGCGCGTACTCACACACGAACCTTATAAACGAAAAAAACCCACGTGCAAAGTGTGGACCATTTCAAAGTTTACGCCTCGTCTGGTACGGTAGACGGTTCGCGAGATTAGAGGTCACTTCCCGTTTGCTGATGTAATAATGCTCTTAGCCGCGGTGCAGATCTTCGAGAAAAAGTTGATCAGTCATGATTGGTGTGAACGGAACGACTGTGTGGAGTGTTACTGGCAGTAGAACATACCCAAAGCGCTCGTCATTTCATTGCTGCTGCACCGTATAGGCAACCATCGCTAGACTCCAGAAGGGGAACAAAAATCTAACGGGATCGTGAGCAACCTCAGAAGTGTTTTTGTGTTGTTATTATTTTTTTCCCCCCTGTTCATCCCACGGCAGTTTGTTCTTCCGCCTTACGATGATGAGGTTCCGATTCGGAATGAGGTGACGGTGGTGGTCAGCGAATTTATGTTCGAGGTGTTATAAAGAAAAGTAGGACGTTGGTGGGAAATTTTCTTTGGCTGCCGTAACAGCCTGTGGTAATAGGCTACGGTCATTTGGATTTTTTTTAGTGAGAAATTACGAATAATTTTTTCTCTTCTCTAGGCTCGCGTTAGGTTCATAATGTTCTAGATAAAGGGAGTAATTGAATTCAGGTGGAACATATTTAAAACCTACATTAATGCAAAGCGTTACTGCGTCTCTCAGCTCATAACTCCCTTGTTATAAATAACTACTGAGTTCAGGAGGATCGAGATATTCCTCCCGATTTTTTTTGTTAAACATGAACCGATAAGCAGTAGTTCAAACATAAATATAGCATAATATATGGGGCATAAACTGCCCAGTATTAAAATAAAAATAGAAAATGTAAATTAATCACAACCGAATGTGCTCCCCTTACTGATTTCACAAAACTTTTAGCGATGTTGTCCATTATAAACCACCTTTAAGGGGAATTAAAATAAAACCGGTCCAGATTGTCCTCAGTTCGCTTTGTGTCCATCGCGCACCTTAAATAGCCAGTATCCATTGTGCGTGGGTCTATGCACACGAAAGCAACGATGACGCATTGCCACCTGGTCATGCATATTTTGCCCACTAGTCTCCAAGGAGTTACAATTTAAGCTGGCAAACCAAAAATTATAACTTGTCGTCCGATTCCTATACCATGATCATGCCCGCTTCAGCTGGTTTTATAACGATCAAAAGCCAACACAAAGATGAGTTGACATTTTACCCGTCGTCCGATGCGGATGCCATTTTTGTGGTGCTAGGATTAATGGTAAAGTAAATATTCAGGCCAACGCACCAACCGGTAATGGAAATGTTGTCTTACCGGGGCGGAATTGGACCACCTTCCGAGCGATTCAGATTAGGGACGGAGCATCGGACTTAGAAGTGAAAAACAGAGAAAACTTCTTAAACTAGTTTCTCGAACTTGCTTGCGGAGAAAAGGGGGGGGGGGCGAAGTGATGCGAAGAATGTCTGTCTCATTCCAAACGTGCCAGTGGCGGTGCGGAGGCTTTCGGAGGCGATCGTGTAAAAGATCGTCGGTAATTGAATTATTTAATCGATTTGTTCTGCCGAAAGGGGAGCCGGGACGACTGTAGCTAGTGGGCCCTATGCGTAGATCAATGAGATCATTAACGGAGTCTGCACTTAATGGGAGGTCCATGATGCGGCTTAGGAATTGGTTGTATGCCTCACATAGAAGTTCCTGGGAAAGCGTAGTCCAGAAGAAGGTTTCCATTTTCTTTACAATCGGAGTGTGTGCTGATTTATCCATAGTAGCTTAAACATTTCCATATTATGGGAACGGTCGGTTAGCACCGTACTAGGACATTCCTTTTAAGCGATAAAACATGTTCTTCGGTCGCGTAAGAACAATAATTAAAAATGAATTCATCGCTAATTAGTCGATGATTGTCGATCAACGCCAAGCTGATAAAAGCACACCGGATGGGTAGTGAACCGTGGGCATTTTTTTTCCTTCTGCTACCTCGTTGTACACCAGTGTTTCGTTTATGCGGATGAGCGACGTTTTAGGCAAGCTTGCATTCATTCGCACAAGGTTACTGAAACGTGCTTTCCAAAAGTTTTTTTTTGTTTTCGTTTTGTCCTCTGATCGTGCAAACTTAAACGATCACATATTTCCATACGAGCGTCACACTGCTTCGGCATCTATTACTGTTCAAGGACTGTGTGCGGTTCAGCGGCGAGCTTTCAGTTTGTTGCAGCATTTAAAACCATTGTCGGACCGTTTTGTGTGAACGGTGTTTCCTTGCTGCTTATTTACCATCATAGCCAATTATGCCATGTTAGTAGTGTTGAATTGAAACTGTTTTCTCTTTTTTACTAGCCACTGCTGGAAGGAGGATAGTGTTGCGCATACGTTATCCATCATCTTGGTACGATCGTAACTCGTAACCGGCTCGAATGGCAATCTACTGGCCATTTCGCGGCTGACGCAATGAGTGAAAGTCTACGTATGAGTTTCGGTTTTCAAGAAATCACTTATCTACAGACTGTGTCGGGGATGGGCAGATCTTTTTCCGCCATTCATCATGCGTGTGATGTATTTATGTCCTATCACCCTAGTGGCAACAGATCGGTTAAGTTTCAAAACGAACGAAACATTATTTGCTTTGTGTGAAAATTGTTTTGTCACAGTGATCCTCACTTTGTTAGGGATAGTTTGGATTGTATTGGCTAGTTTGTGTAAATGTCTCTAACAACTAGAACAGTTTCAATCGCTTGCAACATTGAATCACAGATTTTTTGTTGTTGAAAGATTAATAGTTTACACCCAATAGTCGTTTCCTGTTAGTCCTCGATCTCATGCGAGAGTATATCGCAAATTAATCTTCAATGAACCGGAACAATAACTAATTTTGCTAGATTTTGTGCGCTTTTGTTTTATTTTGCTTCTGGCGATGAACGTCATTCATATTCACATCTTAACATTATACTGCCGTGTATCAACCAGAGAAGGCCAAACAAAGTCTAACCGAAACCAGCGGGAGAACTCCTACTACAGAAAGTGGTGCGCCCGAAGAGATGGTATGGAGCGGATGGGAAGTTTGAAAACCGGTTCCCGCGTTTTAACGTAGCGTGTTCGATGCACGTGTATTATCAACGTAGTCAATGCTTGTGGCAGGCACGAATAAGCGTCTGCGGTTGCGGTTGTACGATCGACCGTTCCCTGTGTGGCACGACGATCGTTACAACAACAGAAAAACCTTGGATCGACCTATTTTCATGCTCCGGAATGGCACGTTGGTGCTTTCGTTTTCCGATCACGATTGACCCAGCATCGGTAGAATGCCACGGTGGTTGATAGGGATTAAGCCAAGAGCTTAAAGAATTATGTTCTAGCAATTTTAAGAAATTATAGTTTACATTGTTTTCTTTTCTATCTCTGTTTTTCCGTCAATCAATGTTTAGGAGGAAAACAATGAAAGACTTCAACTCCTGCCGATCTATAAATAATGCCACATGATCCGTCTATTCCTTTGCTAGTCGTCGTGGCGAAATGATTTAAATAAATGTTGTTTGTTCGCCCTCGTCTACGAACATGTTGTTAGGGACATATTGCCTGCATCACACCAGTTAGGTGTCCCTTTTCGCCACGGACGGTAGACAACGATCTTGAAAATTAACACGCAATCGATCGCCACTGTAGGCACACAACCCACGTAAAACCACTTCACTCGTACGTCGACACCGGACACGGAACGTTGACTCATGCTGGATTTGAATACTGAAAAGGCAGCCGTTCCACATCACCGTCTTTAGCCACCTGCAACTCATTTCACCACCAATTTTTACACTCTCTCGGCAAACAAACAGATCTGCGTGAGGTAATTTTGAGTATATGAATGGAATTCATATGAACCACTGCGATTTCCCTTGAGTTAGGGCAGGATAGGTTGGTAGTAAAGCTTGAACAACAAACACAAACAAACACACAAACACACCTTTCGCTCCAACTGATGTCAGCCGATCGCAGTCGTGTGGCGGTAAAGACACGAAAGACTTGCGCGCAAAGAAGCGACGAACGCGTGCACCTTCGTCGACAATCTGATGGGAACTGTGCTGTGTGGTTTCGAGCGATCGCGGCTCTGTTCAAGAGAGCGCCGATGGAAATAGGCAAAGCGTATGAGAGTTCGAGAGATATTGAGAGAGTTTTTAAAGACATAAAAAATACATTCGTATGGTGCTGCTCGAATCTGTAGAAAAGAAATGCATTTGATTATATAGATGAAATCAGTATCAAAATATGATTTTGTTTGTCTGGGTAAACATTGTCCTTTAATTAAATAAGTACATACACATACGCACACGCAGATCCTGATATTCGTTCACTTGACACTGACTCGCCATGGGTCAGGGAGTTGAAAGAAAATAGTTAGTTGACGACGAACCTGTTTAGCCATGTGCACCGAGGCGCGTTTAATGCGATTCACTTTCGTTTTCTTGCATCAAAGCCCTGATACGAGTGTGAAGCCAGAGATCGCTTTCAACAAACGATCAGCTTTGCTAGCACAATGCACTTTATTGCAGATATATGAGCTGCAGCACTTAACAAAACCAAAAAATAGTTGTTCCAAATGCCTGATAATTTAAAAAAGGATCCAAAACATTGTCAGTACTTAGATTATTTTTAAATGCCAAAATAAGTTAATACCAAATACCTAAAAGTTATGTTTTACAGAATTGCATTTGTGATTTTATCATTTGGTGTTTGTTAAAACTTCAAAGATAATTATTAGGCTATGGGAAATTCTAGTAAAAAACAAACAGGCAATAAAACATCAGACGCCAAGTCATTTATGCTTCTTTTTCTTATCATATCTCCACAACCAGTTCCCTTTAAATCTCAGCGTCCACGGTAGAACAGCTGGAAAGAATAGAATACAGCCCCGAGGCGGCGATCAGCTCCATTTTCATTCATAGTGACAGTTGCGATTTAAAAGCAGAAGAAAATTCTACACAAAGCGCCAAACCGAAAGGGCCAGAAGCAGGGGCTACCCGAGGCGTATAATCTAACGGTGTTTTAATGGCGTCGAGAGCATTCGTTGATTGTCGGTAGTTCACCGACACGCGGCCATGGCCTACCGCGTGGTGGCATACACCTGGAGCAGGCATAACACTCTACAACCGCCCGTGGTTCAACAAGCTAGGCAGAATTAATTCGACATTGCCACGGGGCCACCGCGGGCCAGGCTTTTAGGGGTATTTCGCATTGGAACGTAGAGATCGGGGGAATGATGGAGCCATTCTTCGTGGCCAATCGTTCGTGGATCGTATTATTTGATGCGAATGTTGGAAAAGTTCTTAACATGGGAAAGAAACGAACCGGGGTGGGTTCAGCATAATCTTTTTGCCGCAAGATGTACGGTACTGTCAGACACCGTGCTGAAAGATTGGGAGCATGAGCGAAAGAGAAATGTTTGGCAGTGCTGGATCGCTACAGGGGGTGTGGTAGAGGGTTAAGTCATGAAAGGTTTTTTTTTTTGTACAAGCTTTATGTTCCGTGCGGTACTTACTTGACTTGACGCCAAGATGCGAATAGCATTAACCTGGAACTGGATAAGAGGTTGATTTGCACACGAACGTGCATTTGTAAATAACTGTCTTTATTTCGTGCCACTTTTCGTCTGTTCCTCGATCGTTTATAGCCAGCCGCCATGGTACAGTAAGTATTTGTTCGTGTAAAGTGAGCATTTATGGTGCTAATTTCGTTTTTTTCTTATTCAGAAACCATGATGTCATCCGATCCATGCTTTATAGGTCAAACACATTCAGGCAGATTTTATAAAAAAATGAATACAGGAAGTTTATGAAACGAACATTATCAAGACTATTGGATGTATAATTGGCTTTGGAGCATTCTTCATTCATTTGAGGCATGTTTTTACTTAATATATAAGATAAAAAATATCAGATATCGTATCTTAAAACCTATGGATACCCTGGTCAACAATACGTTTACCGAATCAATCACCATGGATTGTTTCTTTTCGCTCTTTTAACCCATTGTGTATCAAAGTTTGATCATAATGACATTAAACTTTGTAACCTTTGTTGGAATGTTCCCAAATAGTGTGGAAAAGTAATATTTTGGGTTTTGCTTAATTAGAAGTTTCGATATCTCACGTATGATTTTTTTTTAATTTACGATAGGACTGCCCGGCCGTATATCTTAAAACTACACTTGATGTCTTATTTCATAGGCTCAAAAGTAAACACCATTTTTTGCTTCGAATTTTCCCAGCATTTTGAAACGCGTTTACCCACAAATTTGTAGGAACCTCGGAATGTGAAAAATAGAAATTTGATACTTACATTTGCGGTTCCGTTTAATCACCATTTCAGGTGCTTTGAAATAATAAAAAAAAAATCAACAACGGACTGACAGATGAGTTGATAAATGATATTAGCAATAACTCTTAGAATGTCAGTTTGAATAGTTTTAATTACGATAAACAGCTCAGTTTTAGACAAAATAGGGTTTCAAAAGCGCCCTATTTTGCGTATGAAATTTCGTATGATGGGCAGTAATGGGCTAAATAGGAAATAAAAGTTTAATGCAGTGTAGTAGTGTTTGGTAGACATTGCTTTGGATATCTTTAAGCAAAAAAAATTTATTGATTTTAGAATTTTCTATGAAAAATATAGAATGTATATAAAACAGAATATAGAAATAGACAAACATGATTATTAACTGAAAAAAGAATTTACAGCTCAAAAATTTTATTCAATATGATATACGCCGTCTTTCTGTTTGAATTCACGAAGTTCTGCGATTTGTTTCTTGGGTATTCCAATAGTGGTATATTTCAGGGGGCGGCAACTTTTCGCTGTTTTCATTTGGCATTTTGTGTAAATCTAGTTACAATTTTTGTATAGCATATGTACATAAAAGAAGTTTAGCAAACATATTGTTGACATAATTCACATGCCGAACAGAATGAAAAAAAAAACCAAAAGCAGGTTGAAAAAGGAGGCGAAGTATTGAAACAAGGTTAAAGAAATGAAAAGAGTAAGAGGACATTAAAACCGGATAGTATTCTTATTGTGTACATTTTTACAAAATATCTCATATATCATTTATACTTTTTTGATTTTTCGTCAATGTAATTGCATAATAGCATGTTGGTTCCTAACATGTTGGTTCAACGAGGAGTTAATTTTTTTTTCAAATATTTATTATCCGCGCACAAGTAATTAACTTACTATACTGTTTATTGTTATTACCGCTCACTGTACAGCAATAATATACAACATAAAAGTTTGACGTTGTTCATTATATGAGTAGTTATGATTATTTTGACGGTTGAAGTTCCTTAACGAGTTTTAAACAGTTGAAAAGTATGTTCCACACTTTAATAAATTTTGTAACTATCACTATCGTTGAAATTCAAAATTAAAACATAAATTAAAGAGTAAATATATGAGGTTGCGGAAATTATAAGTATATTTTAAGTATCAAACCTCGCTAAGCTGCACCGAAATATGAAAAAAAATGCAATGAATTCCATTCACGGTAAACCAAATGTGAAACGCAGGAAAAGTCCTTCTAAAAATTATGTCGATACAGTAAAACACTGATGATGAAAAAAGAACATGGTATTAGTTGTGGTATCGTGACTACCCCTTTTGTTTAATACAACAAAGAACGTGTACTGAAGCAATTCCGATCCTCACACATCGAAAAAAATAGTCTAAAAAACCATTTTATGGCCGGTAAGATTTCGTTAGCCTAACGGCATTACTACATGATACATATTAATAAATTTGTCATAAAACCATAAACGTTGTAGATATAATTTACTAAAAGAATTATTAGGTTCCTACGATTATTATCAGTAATAAATAAAAACAACATTAAAAATGCCTCCAGGATTTTCTGAATTAAAGATTTATATTTAAATCGCTTGGTTTAAATCTCGTGGCTTATGGAATATTTCTTGTATTGGTGATTACATGACTAAAACAAATAAGCCATCCGAATTATGATTTTTTTTGTAGCACGGAAAATAAATAAAAATATTACTTCTGCACTGATTGGATTTAAGAATGCCATCCAGGATAAAGTGCTCCTCCACGGTTTGAAAAAGGAATTGTCATCAAGCCAATGTGAATTGCGTGATACATTGTGTTAAAATTTAAGCATTTAATTATGAGCAATACGACCTGGATTGAATAAAGCGGAAAACCCTTGAACGATTTTGATTAGACGCACAGAATTGCAACGAACAGAAAATAATTTTATTAATTTTTAATTACAGGGTTTCTCAGTTGATATTGTAAAAGCATCGTGTATCTTTGTAAACACGTCATATGAAATGGTAAACAAAGCAGATGCCATTGTAACGGCTTCAGATGACAAGGGAATCAAATCTCTGTCATTGTAAAGCTACCATATGAAATGGCATTCTTAGCAGAGGATATGGTACACAGGTCTGCAGCGCCCCGATGAGAGTTTAACTTGCAAGTATAAACGCCAGGGATTGTGAGAGCGGTTCTTGTTTTGAAATTGTTATTTGCGGAAACTTTGAAAGCAATGTATTTTTTATAACAATATTAGGATTAATGTTTGGCATGTAATTCATTTTATATTTCACAACCTTTGAGTGATTACATATAATTCATAGTATAGTTCATGAAACAAAACGGTTATACCGTTGCGTGTAACGGATTAGATATCAAGTAATTAGATAAAATTAAATTGTAATGCATAATTCTAAATTCTAATCGTAAATTTCTTCACCCCGCAAACAACGAGACGCATAGCTCCACATATTCCGAATGTAGCCCTCACAGTCATCAGCAGTGAGTGTTGTGGCTCCATTCGCTATTGCTTCCATCAAGTCCGCCTCGTTTTGCGGGTTCGTGCGCTTTACTACATTCTTCCATTTGCTGAAGAGATTCTCGATCGGGTTGAGGAATGGAGAATACGGTGGCAAATATATCGCACGGTCCTGCTCTTCACCGATAGCTTCCCTTATTTCAGTGCACTTATGAAACCGCACGTTATCCATTATTATTACTGAGCGGTGAATACGTTTTGATCGTAGTTCACGCTTCAATTGTAAAATGAAGTCTTTAAAAGACTGTCGATTTATGGCTTGATGATGAACAGAATAATGCAGAATTCCTTGCTTATTCATGGCGCAGACGATAGATATGTTTCTCGATCGAATATTTGGGACGACAGCCGTTGCTGGTGCACCCTTTACTGATCGCCCCGAAGACGTCCGCATGCTCACATTGAATCCCACTTCATCAACGAACACCATACCACTATCTGGGAACTGATGCGAGTAGTCATACAAATTCGTTGCGTACTCTTTTCTTTCTGCAACTGTACTTTCGGTATTACGACGCTCAGGAATAAGATGAAGACGTTTCAAAGTATAATTAAAGCCCTTAATTTCTCTGGCAATCGTCGAAACACTGACACGTATTTGATAATGTCCGTAAATCTTGTCCGCCAATTTTTTTAGGGTTATGGTGCAGTCCTCATCGATCCACTTTTGTATACTAGCGATCGCCTCCAAAGAAAGTAATTTCGGATGGTTACCACCACGTTTCTTTGCCTCAACATGAGCCGTCTTTTTGTAAGTTTGTAAAATATTGTAAACCGTAGACAAATTCACTTCGAACATGCGACTTATTACTTTGGGAACTGTGCCGGTCAAATACGCGGATACAATTCGCTGCCGATCTTCATCGCTAGTTGTTTTACGCGTAACTCGCGGAGCTTGTTGCGAAGGACCCGCCACGGTATCGTCTTCGGTCGAACTCATAGCTGCAAGTAGAAAGTACATATCGCAAATACAGTAACGTATAACTACACACATTTCATTCGGCCCACTACTTACCGGTACCGGATTTGTATCAAATAATTGTAATGTTGTAATTGTTATGTGTTGATTG
>KB663688.1:3381035-3445655 GCA_000349025.1 Anopheles minimus
AAAAAAAAAACCAAAAGCAGGTTGAAAAAGGAGGCGAAGTATTGAAACAAGGTTAAAGAAATGAAAAGAGTAAGAGGACATTAAAACCGGATAGTATTCTTATTGTGTACATTTTTACAAAATATCTCATATATCATTTATACTTTTTTGATTTTTCGTCAATATAATTGCATAATAGCATGTTGGTTCCTAACATGTTGGTTCAACGAGGAGTTAATTTTTTTTTCAAATATTTATTATCCGCGCACAAGTAATTAACTTACTATACTGTTTATTGTTATTACCGCTCACTGTACAGCAATAATATACAACATAAAAGTTTGACGTTGTTCATTATATGAGTAGTTATGATTATTTTGACGGTTGAAGTTCCTTAACGAGTTTTAAACAGTTGAAAAGTATGTTCCACACTTTAATAAATTTTGTAACTATCACTATCGTTGAAATTCAAAATTAAAACATAAATTAAAGAGTAAATATATGAGGTTGCGGAAATTATAAGTATATTTTAAGTATCAAACCTCGCTAAGCTGCACCGAAATATGAAAAAAAATGCAATGAATTCCATTCACGGTAAACCAAATGTGAAACGCAGGAAAAGTCCTTCTAAAAATTATGTCGATACAGTAAAACACTGATGATGAAAAAAGAACATGGTATTAGTTGTGGTATCGTGACTACCCCTTTTGTTTAATACAACAAAGAACGTGTACTGAAGCAATTCCGATCCTCACACATCGAAAAAAATAGTCTAAAAAACCATTTTATGGCCGGTAAGATTTCGTTAGCCTAACGGCATTACTACATGATACATATTAATAAATTTGTCATAAAACCATAAACGTTGTAGATATAATTTACTAAAAGAATTATTAGGTTCCTACGATTATTATCAGTAATAAATAAAAACAACATTAAAAATGCCTCCAGGATTTTCTAAATTAAAGATTTATATTTAAATCGCTTGGTTTAAATCTCGTGGCTTATGGAATATTTCTTGTATTGGTGATTACATGACTAAAACAAATAAGCCATCCGAATTATGATTTTTTTTGTAGCACGGAAAATAAATAAAAATATTACTTCTGGACTGATAGGGTTTAAGAATGCCATCCAGGATAAAGTGCTCCTCCACGGTTTGAAAAAGGAATTGTCATCAAGCCAATGTGAATTGAGTGATACATTGTGTTAAAATTTAAGCATTTAATTATGAGCAATACGACCTGGATTGAATTAAGCGGAAAACCCTTGAACGATTTTGATTAGACGCACAGAATTGCAACGAACAGAAAATAATTTTATTAATTTTTAATTATTTCTATATAATCACATTAATCAAGCTTAATCAAACTTATTAAGCGATTAACATGTAGAGTGATTTCGATCAGTAAACAGAGAATGACATTGGACGGAGTAATACGTAAACCGTAAGAGCCTTTCTGTGTCACAAAAATGTTCAAATTTTTAAAAGTACCTCAAAGTTTTCTTCGAGCACACTCAAATCCGAACATGAAACATGAACAAACGAAACAGAAAACCTCGCTTTGAATTCGTTTCAAGCGATGGCACGGATTTATTTTCCCAAATCCGAACAGGAAAAGAAAAACAACTAAGCAAAACAACAACAAAAAAATGTATATTACCTCTACGAATGCGGCAATCGTTTTCAAAACACTTGCTCCATTCTATTGCGCCGTTTCCCATTCCTTCCCCTTCGGAAAAAGGATAGCAGAGGTGCGTAGGGGCGGTGGAAACAAACCGATGAAAGCCGATACCAGTCAGATGCCAAACGGCGGCTCGCGAAACGGTTTGCTGCCAGCTTCGATCTGCCACCGGGACACGTTGATGGATCTCTGCTGGGGACCGCTACAGATGTGTCGGTGCTATGTCGAAGGTTACGGGTGCGGGTGACGAATGTTCGGTTTCGTTTTCGGTACATCTTCCACAGCATCAGGCCGCTGCCGTACGAACGTACGGGCCGACGGTCGCTCTCCACCGTTCACTCTCACTCGCATCCGTTCACTCTCACTTTTGCTGGAATGATACTCAAACCTTGCGTGTTTGTGAGTAGTGGTTGTGTTATTCCGCTCTCAGGCTAGTGGTCGTGTTGGGAAAACTCGCTGAAGCGGGAAAACTCACCTCTAGTGACTGAACCAGAAAGGACGACGGCAGATTTCAGTTTGGTGTTGACGATTGGCGCGCGTAGAACAACCACCGTGCAGGCAATTGCTTGTGGCACGTTCATCGCCAGGCATTAGTGGAGTGCGTTTACTGTGTACAAGAAATTGCTGAACAATTATAAAGTTTGATAAATAAAAACGTACCGTGACAAGTATTATCAAATAACACAGCAGAGTTGTTTGAATGTTTTATCTCTATGATTAAACCAACAAACGAAAGTGACGACCTCCATGCACTACAGGTGGTTTATGCAACAAGGCACAAGTCTTAAACGTATTTTATGCCATTTTTTTTGCCAACGGTGTACTTCCGACTGTTTGGCGGTCTGTGCTGATCAGTTGATGGTTTACCAAAATCCAGCTAATGAATCCGTGTCTTCGGAAGCAGTTCGTTTGGTTCGCTAGCCAGACTAAACAAAGTGACGTCGGTAGTCTCCTCAGTCGTCCGAGAGTCAATTGGGAAAACTACACCATTGTACGGAGCGCTGGACGACATGTGTGATGAAAGCCTGCAAGTATCTGAAAAGCATGCTTTCGCCATTTGTTAACTGTGAGCAGTAAAACCCTCCTTTCGGTGAGAGCTGTGAAATAGAGAAACGGAGCGGACGAGATACAGAGAGTGTGCATTGTAAAGTGTGCCTGGGTGAAGGAAAATCGACCAACCATTGTGGAAACGAACGCGTAACGCAAGGAATGAAAGAAAAACAAACGTAAAAATGTAACTTTTACGCGAGTGTAATTGCAGTGATAAGGAATTTGAGTTGTTTTCTATTGGGATTAGTTTTAGTTTCGGCTGCTAGTCGGTTGAGTAACACATCCAACGCAATGCCGAATGAATAATAATTTTGTTGCCAGAGATTGTGTTAAATTATTGTTCAATCGAAAAGTTGTACTACGCTAACGATGATTTGATGCTGCGAAGAATCAGTTACACCGAAATGGAAATCCCATTGTTGGCAAACAGATAAGGTCGGCTCGGACGGATATTGGTGCAAACTGTAATTAAGGATTGCTGAGCGCAACATAACTAAGAAGGTTCCAAAGGGGCTTCCAATATCGTAAGGAACACAACGGACAGGACGGTGAAAGTCTCGCACTACGTACAAGCAACCTTTTTGCGGCCGACAACATCGACTCAACGGTCATATTTTAAAGGATATATTTTAAGCTTAGGTAAGTATGGATTTCCTTTTTTGTTTTCGTTCGACTGTTTTCAACCATCAATCTTATTTACGCATTGGCAATGCCTTCAACATTTTGCTGACGAATGGTCATGGATCATCATTTTCGAGCATTTTCCATTTTTTTACGGCAAGCAACAGCAAGTGCAATATTTTGCCTTTTAATATTTGGTTTATGTGTTTGAGCAATTTACCCATAAAATGAACATTAGATATGCGCTTACGCTGTAACGAATCCAAAAAGGTAGTGATGGAGGATTTCATGCCCAACACCTTGCCATTTTTGAAATCAGTTCCATCATATAATTTTGTTTTAAGTATTCCTCTCCCATCAAATAGAAGCGTTCGAATGGGACTAATCCCAAGATTTGCAAAGAAAGACACACGCTTATTGGGATTTTTCCTACCCTTTTCAATTCTATGAAGTAGAACAAATACGTATTCTCCCAAACCCACAATGTATTGTTTAACGAATGGAACAAGATTGAAAATTGATTAAATTTTCATGAAATAGTTAGTAAATCCGATCGTCCTTGCATCAGCGAGTGTCATCCCTATGGTTAGAAGCCACACAAACAAAAAGACTCATTTAAGAAGGACCACAGACGCCCAGTGTTAGATGATGTCTTAATTTACGAATATTGAACAAAAACCTTTGCTAATGGCGACAATAGCGGACCGGACACCGGACTCACGAATCTGTCCATCGGACCGATCCCTCGTCAGTAGTGCTTAGTGCTAATTGTCAGATGACACCTACGGAAGACATAAGCAGAAGCATGCAAACCGTCCTTCCCCACACCCGTTTGCTGGCGCATTACGGGAAAGGACGCTTACATTTCCTGTCACACTGTGCCCGGGAGGCCAATGGTCAGCCTAATGGTTAATGGTGAGTGGCTCTCTAAAAATAAATGTAGTTTCTGAGCCATGGTCTAATCTAGGCATTGCTTTCCGACCACACGATGTGACGAGGTGGATAAATTGAACCATCGATCTACTTTTCTATTTTCGTTGCTTTCGAGTTAATGCGATTGAGGCCCGATCGTTGCCGTCCATCAAGGTAGCATAAAATATTAATTCCGAAACACGACGCTACTACACGCGTGTTGCCAGTGCGTAAATAGTGGATCTTGAGAATGTGTTTTACCTGTACGAAGAAGTTAAAGAATGTTTAGTTTCCTGTACTCCACAAGGTTAAATAATGTTAAGGTTTCTATTGGAAGATATATGTTATTGTCAACTATGCATAATTGCATTTCAGTTCAAATAATTGTACATTTGTACTTCTTCTAGTTTTCTAGTTTTTTCACAAGAAAATGATCATTCGATCATAGTCAAAAGAAATTATAATTCTCCTAAATGTCAAGGACACTAGGACATAACTAGCTTTAGTACACTTATGGTATTCTATTTGTAAGTAAATGAAAGAATTTTAATTTGTTCATGGAATTCCAAAAAGACCGTTAGTAATTTATCCTGCCACAGCCGCCTATAGCCTTTTCTGCTGTCAGATTACCCAGTTCTCGCAATTCAACGTTTTGCAAGACACATTGTAATCACTGTAAACGATAGAAGTTTTATTCAAAGGGTAACAGAGATATGGTGGGAAACTCTTCAACACCGGCTCGGATTCCGACGAGATCCTTCCCTTTTTCTTTTGCGACACTTTTCCATCGTTTTCGTCATTCGTAGGCCGGTATCATCATTGCCGGCCACACTTGACCGGCGGCACAAGGCTGTGACTAAATTATGCTACTATTTTTAGCTTGCCCTAGAAGGATGAAGCATACTAAGCTACAATCCCATCGCTGGAAATCCACTTAAAACTCGCTCGCCGAGCTCGGGCGTGCGTTGGGCGCGTTATAGGAAGCACTGGCTTGTGTCGCTGCTGCTATTCCCTTTTTCCATACCTTTTTCCTTTCAATTGTGGACTGCACAGAGCGAAAAAGAAAAGAGCTGAACAAAAACATCTACCCGTGGCATCCGGTCGTGAGTCCGACAAAATGTATTTCGTACAAAAACGTCGCCCTGCACGCAGTGCTTTGGGAATCTTCGTACAGGCGCGTAGAAAAACGCAAACCCACTGGAAGGAGAAAAGCTCTTTTCCGATTTCCACGTTCAAGGTTTTTACGAGGCGAATGTCCCTTGGCGGCGTACATTTTTCCGTGGCGGAAGTCGTGCAAGGAAGGAGTGAAAAAGAACTTTATTCGATGTCACATTAGAGCGGATGTTCTTCGTACCGGTACAGCATGAGATGGGTTGCTACGATAATTCTGAAGCCGTTGTACGAAAATAGCACGTGATAAAAAAAATATCGTCCTTCAAACCGTACACCATGTGGCGGGACTATGTAACCCATCTTCTTCAACATTTCCCAGCCATAATCGAATCATTCTTCTTCCTTCGTTGGGAAATTGTTCTAGGTGAAAAAAATGCTTTTCTCTGCCGCACATTTCAGCATTTATCTTCAAAACCCTCCAATATGCTGCACGTTGATCGATCGAGGATCATTGGTAAAGGTAAACATCATTCTCCGATTCCGTTCCACCGGCTGATGAATTGGTCGAAAATGGTCCATATGCTGCTCGTCTTCGGCTCAACGTATCTTCGTGATTTTATGTGGCAGAAGGTTTACATGGGTTGTCTCAATCGATTAGGGATGAAACATGGCAAAAACCAATGCGGAAATGGATGGTCGTTTATACGAGTTATCCTTTACTTGTGGAGGAAATTGTAATGGACTCAAAATGTCGGTATACTGTGTCACACTTTGTCAGGAATTTGATTATGATTCGAAGAAGTTGTCCTACCACTCGTTGAGAAAGATATTTTATTAATTATGCTATTAATGATTTTTCATCCTGGAGTTATATTTAAACTAAAGAAAATTTTAATGTATAGTCATTCAAAAATTATATTACATTTGATTTGCAACAAAAAATTCTTCCATAATGAAATACTAACCATTGCTTCATCTGCGACTGGAATTCGCTACCATAGCGTCCAAGTTTTCCAAGGTTATTCGGATGAAATGTTATTTCCCCCTCCAAAAGTCCCTGATCTTGAACACAACAGTGCGCGACAACGGTCGGGGAAATAAATCCTTCACAATTTTTGATAGCAAAAAGCATCGAATGTAAAGCAAAATTCTCCCGCCCGTTCACGTCTTTTTCCACTGCCTAGTGAACACTTCTTGTTCCAGCCTGAAAATATCGCAACTTTTTTATTTCTCTTGTGGAAACAAACGTTCCCACCTTTGCACTGCCCACGCGTGCCGAGAGCAATGGGAAAAAGAGGAACCAAGTTATTTGAATTTTGGCTACGATATTTCTTTTTCTTGGTCCCGATCCAGTCCTAGAAACCGGCATGTACATGGAAGGCGATTTACTTTGCACGGTGTGTGTTCATTTGTTTGGATCGCAATGAGTAATTGTTTGTGCTGATAGATTTAAAAATAAGATACATCACTTCATTTCAGTTTTGACTGATTACACTTAGCCACAATATAATAAATTCAACATAACATTTGATTGTGCAAGTTAATGAGCTTATTGTGGAATAAAAGACTTCTTAAATAATGATTTTAATATCTTAGAAATGTGCGTTTTCTTTATGTTACAAACCTTTACAAATGTGGATATTCATCCAGCTTTTGGGAAATTTAATCACGATCACGATTATTTAATTTATAACGCAAAGTATATTGAGGAAATGCCTTACGTATTTAGTAATTCGTTCGTTACAAACGGTGCTCACAAAACGCCGTCATATATAAGATCAAAATATTGTATTTCAAACCTCGTAAATTTTTTGTTTTGCTTTAAACAAAATTGGTTCTTACAGCTCACAGATTTGTTTTTATTATATTTGTAATCTTTCATATTTTTTGCATGAAACAAACACAATAACAAATTCCGATAATTAGAAATCAGTGCACAAGAACGCCACCCACATGGGCGTTTGGCTAAGGGTGGCTATGTATGAATCAAATCTAGTTCCCATTAACGCTCACTTCCTAGAACTTGTTACCGATGTCCTTTCTGGTGCTCTGGTAAGCCTCACCGGTGGTATCTCCCTCATCTATGCTGGTAAACAGTGCTACCTTAACCTTTGGAATGTATCATCTAATTGAATTCCATTTCCAAGAATGTAGAAAATGGACAACAGTTGGTGCTTAAATAGACGAAAAATGCTGCACACGATTTGCAATACAGTCACTGTTGCTTCGTAAAACTCACTCACACACACCCATAGGCATGCGCATTCCCGGAACTCATGGAAGCATGGAGCAAGTAGTCAGCAACAGCCACCCAAGTGCCATAGTAGCATCGGCTAAGAGCCTTTTGAAGTGAGGCCATGTTCTTCCGGTTCGAGTGGGACGTGGTTCGATTGAGTCGGAACTTGACGATTCAAGTGGATGGGTCATATTGGTCCCTGCATGTTGTGAGGAAGCTGCCCCACACACACTCCATGGGCAGAGAAAGTTCCAAGAAATTTTTGCGTTAGCCACTCTTGTGAGCCGGTTACATTTTCCGATGCTCTCGTTCGTAGCAATTTAAATGAACTTCGCTTATGGTAAGATTTCCCGAGAAAATGAGCCAATTCAGTCACTAACGAAAAAGGAAAAGTCCTAGTCTTCACTATTAGATCAATCTTCTCGTTCAACAGCTTTGTCAAGCTGTTCTTCTACAGCTCACGTGTGTTACGATTGCCTATCGTTGCTATACAGCGTGATAGAAGTAATTAGGAAAGTCCAACACCGTCTGATCAACTAGGCTAAGCTGTTCCGAAGCTTGGGACCGGGGATATTATTGTAACTTCCAATTACCATGTTGAAATGTTTGATAAAACGATTCCTACATCGGTATCCCACAGCGAATGGAAATTAACTTCCCGTTAACATGCCAAACGAAACCCCAGCTCCTGTAGGTGGTCTCCTCATGGAGACAGTGCCCACAGCAAGCATAATATCGATTGCTCCACACCACACACTGCGCTCTGGACAAACTGTCGCTAAAAATAACGCTCTAGTTTTTGCTATTTCGGGACCATTTCCATCACCCTCGAACGTTACAAACAGACGCACAAACTGTTCCAGCTCGCTAAAAGTCTCCGTTACCCACACACACACGCACGGTAAGGTTATGACAGATAGGAGAAGGTTTCCCATCCGTACCAGCAACAGTATCAGTAGCAGCAGTAGCGGCAGCAACAACTTGTTAGTTGCTATCATGGCCCTCCCATCGGTGGATACATTCAGACAAGTGCACTGCACGCTCAAGAGCGAAACGTTTACTGCCAGCCAGAGGATGATGAGGAGTGCCAGTATATTAGAGTGATGCTGCGTTATATTTGCCCACGCTCTCGGTGGAAGCTGATGTTGACGGGACAACCCAAACGCAACATACTTTATGTGATGTTTCGCTCCAGTTGCACCCGAAAGACGGTAGACAAGCATGGTTGGGACACGTTGATTTTGTCATTTGTACTTTACCCATCGTTGCTACTGGATAGACGGGTGCGTTGAGAGATTGAAGCAGCAACAGCAGCTAGCTAACGTTTATAATGACTCACCTGTAGTTAGCAGACGGTAGAGGAAAACTCCATTGGAAATCGGTTAAATATGTTCTGGTGAGCTTGTACGTGTGTCGCAAAAACCATCATTCGGTTGATCCACGTGCGGGAATGTACACATTTGAAGCCAAATTTTAAAAGACCTAAGAACAGAAAAGCGTTGGTGTCGGAGATCAGATGTGAAGTAGTAGGTCTATTTCAGATTATTCACGCTGCTGCATATAAGTGTATTCTATGTGATTTAAAGTAGTGAGTGGTTTTTACTGACGAAGTTGATATTAAAAAATGTTAATTATTACATGTTTTGCTTCGTATATGTTTCGCATCAAACTTGTTCTACTATCATTCCTTTAAATTATTTTATAACTTTATTTCACAACTACAAAAGATCACGTACAAAATCATGTTGAAGGGTTTAAAGGTTTCTCTTATCCAAATCACATTAATTCAACAACCAATCGCATTGCGTATACATCAATTTCTAATAACATCGAAAAGTAACGTTCAATCCATGGTCTGCGTAAAATCGTTCTGAACTTTATGCAAATTACTACTTAAACTCTGGTGAAACATAAATTTCAACTGTCATCCCTTCGGCTTCACTGAGGGAAAGTTTAATGTATCCAAAATTCGAAGGCCTTCAACCTTGCGCTCCTTTTCACAATGTTTGCAAACGGCCAATCCTATCCATAAATTAACCCGTGCAAAGTTGTTCATTTGCTGCCGGAAAGTTCTGTTCGAGGTTCTCGCTAGCATGTGGACAATTCGCTCATTATGCGTTTATTTTCACCATAAATTAGAGTTTTATCAGCAGCCAGGTCGAGCGTACGTGCACGTGGCCGTGTTAATTGGAATCATTGATGCGGCTTATATTAATAGACCACTCGGATGCTTAACCTGCAGCAGGTGGCCAGTTCGCCGGTAGCAAATGAAAGCTGAGTGGTGTTTATAGCATCGCTCCCAGATACGATCAAGTGGGCGTACTTATCGCAATCAATATCATTAGATATGATTATTCGGATTTGAAATTCAGGAGCAGGATATTAATGTACACGAGCAAATTAACGGACGGAGGGGAAGAGCGTAACATTTCTTGGAAAAGTACCTCATTATTTTCCAGCAATTAGTGTCGAGACTTGATGAGTATTGTTGGAATGTAGATCAGATCAGATGAAGAGAATTTATCAATAACAAAATGGTCGCTTACTGTTCCACAAGCCCCTTCATTAATGTACGCACTACAAACAAGATCAATTGCCAAATCATAAAAATTAATTATGTATTTAAGTTAATTGGCTTTATGAAAGATGGCTTTAGTATCATGTCAACTGCCATTACATATTGATATATCATGATTATTTTATTGTCTGTTATTTTTTAAATACTGTAAATATTTTTTATTTATTTCATTCATTTCTTTCTTCACTTGCTAAAAAGGCATCTACTAAGCTTCAAAAATGCCATCTTTTTAAAAGTTTTTTCAATACTATTTTATTATGTATATTTTTTAATGTCTCATATGAACTGCTAGGCCTTCCACTTGCAGTTTTATTATGTATAACAAAATAAATAACTACACCCGACAGTTTAAGATGGTACGCAAGTGGTCAAATCCACGCACTCCACAAGTGGAAAGGCCGAAGCAAAAGCTAAGGCAAGCGAAGAAAAAAATGTGGGAAAAGAATTACGTTTCCAATTTAGCTATTTTCGTGCGAACTGCGACCAGACCACAGAGCATGTAAAATGAAGATCTTATTTCACCGGCAATTTCTTTCACTTCATCCCAAACCACAACCGAACCATACATCGAACGTGTGGCCCAGACGAAGTAAGACATCGTATCATGGTCAATGAGAAAACCTAGACGAGAGTGGGCGAAGAAGAGGAAGCGAGCGAAAAAAAAAACAGATACATCCAGATACAAACGCCGATAAACGATGAAAACCAATTCCTCTTTTTTCCAGCCAGCAGGACCACCCTGGTGTGGGTGTCGTCAACGGTTCAAACGGTTTGTTTTACTTTCGCCGGCTAGAGCACGTAAATATGTGTCGTGTTTTTGTTTTTGTGTATCAATAAGAACAACAAAATAAAACCGATGCTCATTGGCAAGATAATAAAATTCGGTACAGCATCAACCGCGGCAATCGAATGTAATATTCTATTTCCACCACGGTGCGTAATCAGGTTTTATGAGATTTTCCTCTATCGTTTTTTTTATTATTGGGTGTGTTGTTTTGGTGCAGGAATTCGATGCGATCGGTTAATCGATCTGAAATAGAGCAATGCAATCATTGGAGATATTTGGACTGGCATTTGGATCGAAGGCAGTTGAGTTAATATTTCCGGTAAAGGTGTACCAATTGTCGAACGTCAACTAAAGCTGTACAAAAGCATTTCTATGCACAGCGCATTTAAAGAAACCCAACTTTGTATTCAGGGAAAACAGTTCTCTTATGCAGAAGAAAAGGAGAAGAATGTCCGTAGGCGCTTTATCTTAAGTGTTTCTCAGAACACTCGAAACGTAATCTCCGTTGCTCTCGTTCACGGCCATACCATAGAACGGTTTTGCTATAATTACAAGTCATTGAGCATCTTCTTTGTAGCGAACAATAATCTTTCCACTGAAGCCGCGGAAGATCGATCAAAGCATTTAGCGCTATCGTAAGGGAACGGTGTAACCATTCCCAAAGTGCGGCTCCAGGAAGATCATTTTCATAAACAAAAGAGGCTTCACCGTTCCGGTGTTTGAAGTTACACTGAACAATGCGATGGTGAAATGAAGAGCTTGGCGAATATTTCCGTGTAACATTGGCACAACAATTGTGTTCGAGGCATTTCTCCAAAAGTGGTCTATTTTAAAAATGTTTCAAATTTAAACATAACAATTTCTCGTCCACACCGACCGAAGTCGCGAATGATGTTTTAAGCTTGCTGAAGCGAAGGAAGTATCGCTCGAAGTAATGTTATTCTTTTCCGTGTTTAACTTCCCAAAATGGTGTTGCCTTGTCAAGAAGCAAAAAAAACTTACTCATAGCCCAAAAGTTAAACCAACTCAACGTAAATAGATTGGAAAATTTTAATGAAACACCTCCACTACACCACACGTCTTCGTTTTGTTGGTGCCTCACAATCCTTTGTCATAGTACCGCTTCAACCGCCCAGAAGGTAAGATTCGCAATTCAATTTGACATCCTTTACCACAGCGACAAATTGCTTGAAACGCTCGCTCGGAAATGCTCGTGGGCTGGTTCCGTAACCCGGTCCAACCGAAGAAGAGATTAATTGAATAAATCAAATTTTACAAAACTTTCGATCACTTTGACTCCTTCGTAGAAATAGTCATTCGTGTTCGTGGACGACAAACTCCAGGATACGGAGGCAGAGTGTGCGAGAAGAGTAAATGAATGTATTTGATTAAAAATTAGATATTATATTTGCTTTGGTGCCGATAGAATGTAAACCAGTACTCTTAACTCAACGCCATCGTTTCCGTACTTCATCGTATCCTTCCTGGCACAGGAAAACGTAATTTGCAATTTCCTACCCCTTTTATTCCGATCACTATGCATTGATTAGTTTTGCATGCTACCGCTGGACAGCGTGCAGGAGTTTTGCGTAAATGGCATGATTTTATTAAAAATGTTTCAATCCAATTTCCACCCGCATTGCTCCATCGGTTGCCGTCCCGGGGGAAACGGTTCGGGAGTGCTTTAAAACCCTGGAATGAAGAGAATGCTCTCCCGGAACATCGGTGCGATCGATTGCGGTTGAATTGAGTGGCAGTGCTGTGCACTGAACCGTTACGTATCTTTTCTTGTAAAAAGCGTTGCCTTTTTCGCTTTCCAGGGCAGGGCTGCTTCAACGAACGCCGCATTTGACGTGTTTTGCCTCAGCATCCGGTAATAAATTGCCCTTTTTTACCCGTGCAGCGATAGCGCGGTACGTTACGTTATCCTTTTCGATCCTGGTTCCTGCGATTGCGATAGCGCGCGATTTCGGCGATGGCAGATCCGGGAGGGACTGTTGGGGCGAGCGCACTGTCGGAGTAATGCCGTAAGTTATCGATTGTTGCTATTTTTAGCATGCTCTTTTGCCAGTGAAGTGTTTCTAATTTTTTGGCCCGGTTCGACGCTCGCACGTAGATAAGCCGTGCTAACAACAGGCACGTGACAGGCGAGGGAAGCGGAATCGTGAGGTAAGAGGCGAATGATTATGTAGCCGTCTGATGGCTTATGGGATACTTGTTGAAGCTGAAATAATAATGATTGCATCCTGGGGGAGTGCTGAAAACAAAGACGTAACCGTAATCGGTATCGTTTTGCGGAAATGACAAACTGATGGTGATGAAGGATTGTAACGTTGGGTTTGTTTTGGGGATCGACACCAGAAATGAGTGCTAGAAGTTCTGGTTAACAAAACTATGCTGTCAATCATTAAGTTTACTTCAATTGTTTTAAATCTGTTCAAAGAGTACAGTCGGTACTCGAGTGGAACCACTTTCGAGTAAATTCGAATAGTTAGTGGACCTTTTTAAGGATTTCTATCTCGTTTTAAAATTCCTAAAAATAAAAAAATCTATTTCCAAACTCCTTTATTAAAATATACCCTTTAATCCTATTCAATGCAACAAACTGTTCATATTTGGGTTAAAAATCTAATATTAATCTTCTTGGAATTGTCGCTTGAATTGACTTATAAAAAATTTTCTAACGAAATTCGACATAGGCTGAAAAGCGACTTACACGGAATTCTCTGAAATGGATTATCTCTGAAACACGGGAAATGACTGTATTTTAATGCGCTCGAGTCATAATCTGTCGGCACAAAGCACTGATACAGATATCGGCCGAATGTGTTGCTTGTAAAGCATAGGGACATTATGAATTGTCTTTACACGGACTCTGAAATACGTGTAGCCTCTAGAGTAACTAATACAATAGTGGAAAATAACAATTCTGCTTTATTTTGATGGATTGTAGCTAGGGGAATGCATGATCCTGCTTCTGCCACAATCAGCGAAGAACCATATCGACATAGGGCCTCCTCGTAAATGATTACCATTTTCCATCTGCTCCTAAAGCAGCTTTCCATTTACTACGGTAAGGAAGTTTCCAAAAGGCTGAATGGTTCATTGCTCAACGAGTTTTCCACAGTCATTTCCGGCGTTCTATCGTTCGTTTCTCAACTTCCATCGTATAGAAGGGATACCGTTCTCACGAAATCAAGGCCTCCCGGACAGGAAAGTTGAAGGACATCTGTGGAAAGGATATCTATAAGTCCTGATTTCTCCGGGGAGCTGGAAAAGTTGCTCAATAAAGAAATAGAAATTGAAGCCGAATAAAGCTGCTGCTCTATCGGAAGCTTTCTGTTTTATAAGGGTATTTCCGGTGCTTCTAGAATCTCAGAAATAGTGCTTTTTTCATACGATGTGAGGAAACAAGATTTCATAGGATCAAAACATATTTTTAACGTTTTACAATGAAGCATTTGAAATTAAACAATTAACAAAAAGAAATTAAACTGTACCATTTAAAAGATGGTGTTTTGTTTCACCTTCCTTTTGTATTACTTACAGAGAAATCCTTTAAATAAAAGTAAAAACACTCAAATTGTTTAATCCTTAAAGATTCATCGATAACTTAAAAGTTTGATTGAAAAAGATGTGTGCGATTTGATAGGAAACAAAAATATTTATAAACAAAAATGTCGTCCAATTCGCTAACCACAAACCGTTTAGTGTTTTTGGAGATATCTTTGATCAGCCCATCGTGTTTGATTGATTCTCATTCCTTTCTCGTCTTGCCAATCTGCATGTCTCGCTTCATTAGCCCATCCACAAGGTCATAGTAGTGGCATCGGTTGGTATTGGTTGGAGAGGCCATTGCTAAAAATAATATCGCTCATCTTTGTGTTTTTCCTGTTTTTGTGTGAACACGATTAATCTTAATTTACGCAGACACCGTGTCATGGTCGGTGAAAATTCGGCAAACCGCTAATTCGTCCCGGTCCGTTTTACCGCAAATTGCACCTTTTACATACCCTCCTCCAAAAATTCCCCAACCGTAGGATCTCGATTCAATCATAATTCCTCCATTGCTGGTGTTTTTTTGCCGTGGCTTTTTTTGTGAGCGTTACTCATTTTTTCATTAGTTCGTGAAATTTCATCCATCACTGGATGGGATGCCTTAATCGCAGGATACATGCAAAATTAATCACATGGCTCTGTAGGAGTTTTTGGTCGATTTTATGGACAGAAGTGAAGCAACACTAACACCACTTCAGGCGCAGCATGCTCACCACGCAAAACCGCAATCCTTTGGCTGGAGGTCCTCTTCCATAGACCGAAGTTTGGAAGCGGGCACGTGGGCTGTTGCTGTGTGAATTTGATTGATGTGCTTCTAGCAATTTTTAGCGGCACGATTTACGCTACGCCAACGCGGAAGAAGTGAGACCCGTTGGGATGGCACGATGGATATTCAGGCTGTTACAGTGAGTGAGCACTGCTTCATCCGGATGCTTGTTCAAGCGCAGTTTAAAGCGAAGGCAGGTAGGGCCTCCGTTTGCAAGTGTATTCAAGTGGCATTGAATCGGTGAAAACGCCCTTGAAGGAAGGAAGTAGCTGCCGAGTGAGTGGGCATCCGCTCGAGCCTTTTCCGAACACTCATGCACGGGGCACGAATATTCGGTGCGAACAGTTTCGGCGGTGGGCGATTTGTTTCCTGTTTGTGCGTAACGAAACAGCATTGACAACGAGCATTTTTATTCGATTGTCGATTCGAGTGTTAATGCTTGTTATTGCGTGATGAATGATTTCTCAATAGATTGGTGGTGATGGCTAACGTTGAATAATACATTTCCATTCTTTATTTATGAGCGGGAATCGATTTGCGTTTCCAGTAAGCGGAAGTGCTACTAAAACCTTTGGGGCATGAATCAATCGCTGGGGAATTCGGATTACGGATAGCTTGTGCATGTTGTTTAATTTTGAATGCTTTACGAATCGTATTTAAATACAATTCATAGGAAAATTAAACTTATGTGGCAGGAAACGTTTAGATTAGTAGGAAAACGAAAATAACTACGGAAAGTTGGTAATCACTCCTACAGAAATAACCTATTGAAACGGAACTTAATCTACGCGGCTGTGTTTCGACTTCGGCGAAAACTAATGATAGTTTCTACCATTTCCTTCCAGCTAGCTATTAATTTTAACTTCAGCCTACATCCGACCATTAATCACGACTACACGTTTTACCGCAAAACTTACGGACTCCCCTGATCCGAGTCAAAAGTACGACCACGCTTATTCGATCGTTCGGAAAACTCATTCCAGACTGTTACGCACGACTGGGTGCATCAACCGAAACACCGCACTGTTGAGGCTTTAAACGATACTGCACACGAGGGGGCGTTTGGCTGAAATCACTGGTCAGGAGACCGACCAATCGATCACAACGCACAACTTCCGGATACATCACCGAACAACGTCATTCTGTCGATGGCCTTCCAATACCGGGTCGATAGCGTTGTAGCATTTGAGCGTTTATGTGGTCGGCCCGTTGTATCCAGCTACCAGAAGCGTCGTGGTGAACGAAAATTGCATAGCCTTTTAATTATAAACATCAAATCGTGGTGTTTACGGGCGGGTATACGGGTCGACGGAAGCGTGTGGGAAAATTTGAACACAGTTTTGAACTATCTTCCACCGCGCGAAAAGCGATGCAACACACCAAGGCTGATTGCTCTGGCCACCCTCATCGATAGGTATCTTTATTACACGATTTTCACCACGACACACCCGGCGGCTGCATGGAACACCAGGCGTCTCCATTGGTTCCGTTTGGGTTAAAATTAATCTCAACCAAAGCGCAATTAAAAGCTACTATAAAACCGGACTTACCATTAGCTTACTACACTTTCATTACCAAACCAGCAGGATAGTGTATTCCGGCTATTTCGTTGGGACCTCATACCACACGCTCAGGATGAAGCTATTTAAATGTATCGCCTTCATCGAGGATGCTTTTGATCGTTGCACAGTTTGCTCGACGCCGCTATGTACAATCCTTTTGGTAATTCTTGCTTTGATACTCTTCCAATATCATTAACCGGTTCAGCCAAGCTATACGAGCTTGTCATCGACCTTTGGGAGGGTTTCATTGCCTTTTTTTGCATGGAAAGCGTGAAATTGTGGAAAACACTTTTATGATCACCGATGGCGGCGTGGCAAAGTGAGCAAAAATAAAGCAATAAAACCGCGTGCCGTACATCGGGCCCCATCGTAAAGCAGCACACGGCCGTGCGTGACCCACACGATTGTCGTTTATGGGCGTCCCTGGAGGGATATGGATACCGAAGTGAATTTCACTTAAAATTCCCTTAAACCACCCATCCCCTCTTCTCCACAGCTCGTACATTCCTTTCCGTGGCCCACATATGGTGCCAGTAAGAGGATAAATTTGTTTTGAAAACTGTCAAATCCTATTGAAATTTATGATCACTTTCGCTTTTTGTGGATTCCTTTGGTACAACGGGCGGTATTTGGAAAGATTTGTCTCACTGTGTATGGATTGTTTATAGGTGTAAAGATACTTTATGTGTATCCAACGATGTTTCATTTTAGCGAGTTGTAAAGAGATGATTCTTGTTTTTTGTGAACGACCCTTTGCTTGGTTGTTTCAGGAGTTTAAGTGCTGTTTCTGATATTTTTTTTTAATGTATCCTTTGCATCCTTTCGTTTCCGTTTCTACTCCCCTTCACTTTCTGCTTAATTACTTTTTTGTGTAATTGTGTTTATTTCTCTAGCTTCTTCCAGCATTTAGTTTATAGTTATATACATTTAGCATTATAGTTTCTTTTTATTTTTTATTTATATTTACATATTCGTTCGTCGATAGATACTTTCTATCTAATTTTTTCATGTTTTAATTACCTTGGTGGACGATAAATATTTTTTTTTTATTCACTGAAGAACGGCCGGGCCGTATACCTTAAACGATAAATATTGATTGTAATGAAAATTGGAAATTTTGTTTCTTTGGATGGTTGTTTCATCGTGAATATTTTGATTATTGTCTTAAATAGTTTTTTCATTCCTTTTTTCATATAGTTTATCCGTTATATGAGTGTAAATACACATAATAAAGTTCGTTATCAAATGTGGTATTTTATTTTCAAAAACGATTATTGTTACCTACCCAAACACGTCTGAATAAAACGAAGGGATTTTTGCAAACATTCACAATCGCATAATTGAGTAACGAATCGTCCCAGTTGTTGCGACGATAAATTAGACGCAAATTGTCTCCAACCGGCTCTAGAGACGACCTGTATCGACCTGCAATAGACTCTCGCAGAAGCCGATGAACCAACCAACCCACCGGCTAAAGTGAATCACTTGAAGGCGACAGCGTGGCTGACAGTTTAAATAAACACATCACCAGACGGGCAGGTCGCGCTAACTGGAGATCCACGCAGTCCCTTGTGCACTCATAACGCTCAGACTAACTTTCTTTCTTTGCGAAATAGATAGTAACAAGATTGAGACGTAAAAGTAGGATGGGTGGAGAAAAAAAACAACTCAAACTCCACTGGTCTTGTCGACCGTTTGGCTGGCTGAGCTGGTTGTGATGGTCCATAAAATCACCAGTAGAAACTATCCCGCCGTGAGCACGGCACGCACATAAACCTACGCACACAGCGAGACATCATTATATGTACGTAGAAGTACACACGGATACGACGATCCAACACGACAGACGCGTATATAAACGTCCCTAGACAGCTGAGCCAGTGCGTAGCCAAGCGTTGGTGCGTCATCGTGCACGCAAAACCTTTTTTATTCTGCATGAACGGGATGAAGATAGAGGGACTAGCGGGATAAGAGGGAAGGAAAACACTTTTCATCGGATAAACTACCGGTGGGTGACAAGGAAATCTTTTCATCTTTATTTCTGCTTGCAGAGGTAAGATGTCGGACTGGTGAAGGCGAACAAGCGCGGAAAAGGATTCGTATTAAAATGATAAAAAAGAGAAAGAGCGATGGTCCACGAGTAGCTGCTACCACGCTACCGATTTGTTGTTGATTTTCTATTGTGCCAAAGTCACGCTGGAGGAAAGGGCGAGGAGAATCGAACCGGCCGAATAGGACAAACATGTTCTGAACCAACCAAGCAGCAGAATGTTGATGGCAACTCGTGTAGGGATTAGGGACAATGACAGCGGCATGACTGTGTAGAGACGAAAGGAGTGGAAACAAATCTTCAATATCACTACTGACGTCATTGCTAGCATCAGGCGAAGGAAGGTTGCCGATATGTGTTCGGGAACACAGGGGAAGGCGACGAAAAACACACAGTAACGTGAGAATCTTTAATTTTGTTCTTGTAGCATTTTCCGGATTATGTCGAGAGTGAGCATTATGAACGTGCATGGATGAAGGCGGTATTTTATTTTCGTTCGATTTTCTCATGCAAATATCACTCAAATTTTGAAGGACAACAAACTTTTTGATTACTTTTTTCGGTAAGGATGTAATAAGATACATGCAACAATGGGTGGCAAGTGCTTTATGATACTTATAAATTGCGAGATTCGATTTTGTACGCGATTTTATTCTGATATGGGCGATCATAAGATACTTTTACAAATTGTGTTTATGCCTTTCTACAATGCTTATGTAATAAAAAATCCTTAGAGCAATAAATAGACAAGCAACCCGAAAATAGCTGAAAATGTTTTCTCCTGGCCTCCATTCCGGGCGGTCTGGAGGGTAAGATGGTACAGGCGCCAGCCTCACATGTAAGGATCGATCCAAAATCCCACCAGGTTCGTACGTCCGTATACTGGACTCACTATCCAGTTGTGGTTACAAAAAACAGCGGCATTTCAATTTCAATTTAGTCTTAGCCCAGATAAATCGTGACTTGTTAAATCTATCTATAACTGTCTATAACTATAAGTCTATAGATAAGTTACTAAACTCATCAAAATATTGTTAATTGCTCAATTATACAACGAATAATATGAGATGCCAAAAAACAGGGAGTAGTGTATAGCATAGACTTAAAAGTAAAGTATGAATTAGGATGGGGAAAATTTATTCATTGGAGCTTATCTCTTTATCCGACCGTCATGATTCGCGAGTTCTAGCGGCGCCGGTCATCTCACAACATAACCGAGGATGCAATCCTGTAATATGATCGTACGCTGGTTAGAACTTCGCGTATCGCGACGCGCACACGTCACACTTTTCCATCTGTTACCGTTACTCATATGGCTACACTCATACTTAATTGTTCAGGCAATCATAGAAATCTGAAGATATAATTCTATGACTGATATTGGAGACATTGAGGCCTTACCTTGGGTAGTGGGACACTCAAAGCTCTTGAAAGAAGAACACAGAGGAGTTTAGTTTAATCCTCTAGCATGACGGTCTCTTGGACTGAACTCTGACTGACTTGCCGTCCAGGTTAAATCATCTTTATTTATACTCAGTTTCTTCACAGTGTGGTTTTATATAACATTTGAATTGTATTTCCGTCAATTTGTGGTTCATATTTTTACTTCCTGCATTCAAAGTTTTTCTTTCAGAGCCGCTGAGCTTTGCTTTGGGTTGTTTGTTTTGGAAACCGTTTACTCATCGCGTGCAATCGGTTGTTATGCTAAAGTGCTGCCTTGGTTATCTTAACAGAAGGTTATTTGTTGATAAAATTCGTCATGTTTGCGCGGTTGGTCAAATGTTTTGTAACCGTCGCAACTTTGGTTTTCTTTAATTTAAGTGGGTTACTGTGCCTTGGTTTCGGTTCTTCTGCTATTTGGGTCATTAGCTTTTCGCGTTGCGAAATGTGCTACCTTCGGTCACGTGTATTACTTGAACAATTTTAACTTATGGTGTGATGTTTAGCGGATATGCTACAATCCCATCCGGACCGTTCCACCGTAGTGAATACTGACTATATCATTAAATTTAGTAAACCATTAACGTAATTTTCTCTCATTCTTACATTATTAAGTCCGAAGCATGGGAAATGCGCTTCCAGTCCAGGATATTCTCAAGGTCATTAACAAACGAAACACCTGGTAGTATGTAGTCAGAGATCATTTCTTAGTAACTCCTTCGCATGTCCTCAAGAATTGAATTTTACGACAATTCGTCTTCTTCTTATACGGCACTACAACAGGTCTTAGCCTACCATTTCTGGCTTCCGTGACTTGAATTTACACGGAACGGGATTCGATTCCCGGCCCTACCGTATGAAACCGGCGCCGCTATCTCATCGGCCACCAAACCACTCCATTTTCCACTTCACTCAACATCTGAAATAGAGTAAAACAGCATAATTATTCATTATTTTTGATTATTTTTCTGATAAATATGTCTCAAAACTTAAACTTTGGTTTGCATGCAATGCAATAATGAAATAAATCAGATCGCGGGTTCAAAAATAAATAATTAACAATAAATACTTGGTGAGATTGTATCAAGAGAGATCTTTTTTTATTCACGATAGAACGACCGGCCCATATATCTGTAAATAAATCATTTTAAAGTAAGCAGAAAAAATTAACATATAGATGAACACTTGCTTAGAATGATCATATGGGATTATTTACAATGGTTTAGCAAATAACAATGGAACTTTTTCTTTGCTTCCGGATTTGCCTTTTAAATATTGTATTGCGAAGAAGTTTTTTTTGCTAAACATAAGTATGATTAGATAATACAAAAAAATGAAAATCTTTTGAAAAATCGTCTCGAATTAACTTGAACTTTACAGTTTCAACTACAACCGCTTGCAAAACACGACCTTCCATCGCCTCGTTAGCATATGGTAATGATTCAATTAATCGGTAAACTGTACGCGAACCTCAACCTCAACAAAATCCCACGCTCACGTTCACCTATGTAGACCGTCCTGCAAATGACCCAATCTATTATCGCCGTAAAAGAGGCCGAGTAGAAGAAAAAAACTGCATCTTCAGTGTAAGCATATAGGATGCAAAAGCAAATGCTGACCCCCTTGCACTAAGCACAGCACCAACCCTGAAACGGATTTCATGGAAAGTTGCCAGCAAACACACTCACGTGCACATGTTTTCGCACTGGGGCCACACACGAATCTTTGCATCCATTCCCCTCCCGCGAGAGGATTAGAAATTTCCCGATTGGCGTCATTGGATGCGATTGGCACGGGGCGCGATATTGAAACGAAGCAGATCGCCAGACCGTGATGCAAAGGGTCGCAGCACTGCGATTTATACTCTTAAATCAATCAAAAATTATTTGCCCTGACATGTTCCATCTGTTCGGCGTGGTACGGTGTGTTGCCGAAGCAAACCACTGTTTAGTCCATTTCTGTTTCCCACTTACTCTTACCGATGAAATAAAATTGTCCGACATAATCGACACGACAGGAAGCGATGGAAATTTATATAAAGATGCAACCGAGCCATAAAGTGACAATCGATCGAAGTTTATCGAAAAGGGCAAATGTGTGGCAAGAGCATCGGTTTAAAGAAAAAAACTGTTGTCGATTGATCGCACTTGAACATTTGCACAGTAAGTCAATACGTTTGCCAATACATTAGTTCATCCTCCGCATCTGTCTAGCGAGATGACACGGAAGCTTGGCGTTGTTTTACACTCGACGCGATCCATTGGCACGCTGGTCGGTGCCGTGGCTTGTTTCGTGCGGCTTTACGAATGACGTTTGAATAAGCTAATTTCGCATGATGTCAGCGTGCGCTCGAAAGGTGAAAGATGCAATCAAGATGCTGCTACCAGCTAGCTTTCGGCCACTTGGGCCAGCTACTGCAGTGACAACGATCGGGACAGTATCGATTGGCATTTCCGACCTGACTTGCATCATTAGTTGGACGGGGTTTTTTTTCCATACGAATGCTCATTTGCGCTGCAGCTGGAGCGGGAAATCGTCATTTTGACGCCGGATGCCAATAGTTCCCCGTATCGTAGCCATTTTTGTTTTCGGATCCGAGGTGCTGCACGTATATTGTGGCTGAAGCTCGTACAGAGAGCCGTTGGGAACAGAACGATTGCTTCGGGATGTCTATTTTTATGCCCGTGTTTGACATGGTCCTAGGGAGTGTCGCGATTATTGCTTTTTAATATTGGATGCTTTCACGATGGCGGTATGCTTGCAAGGAAAGGCGAGGCATGCGATTCTATTGGATGCTATTTTCAGCATCCGGTTCCATATTTGGGATGATAAAAATACACATCTTTTTCCATCTGGCATAAGTAGATTATATGCAAAATGTTTCGATGGTTTATTTTGGTACATTTGAGAAATGGAGATGGTTTAAATGTATTGAATTTAATAATCCAAATATAACTAATTCATTTGGTTTGGTTTTGGTGCTTATAAATACTTCCTATTGAAACCATTCATCAGGGATTCTGATGAGCACGGCTCGGGAACTTTCCACTCTCGCTGAATCACTTGATAAAATACACCATTTCAAGGTTTACGCAAGTGTTGAAATATGGGTCGCATAAATCCTTTCGCTTGCCGGTGTCCAAGCACCCGCCATTTGTCAACGAGTACGCAAAAGGTTAATGTCATTACGTATTCCTTCCGAGCCCCACCGAACGTGTACCGGGTCGTTTGGCTGTGCGTGTTGCCACTGTCACAAACCGCTCCCTGGAGAGAAGTTATGATTACTGTTGCTGTGTCGCTATCGGAGAAATATTTTACCTCATCAGCCGCGGTGGGGATTACGAAAACAGGGATTATCATCTCGGGAACCATCAGCAGTGAGCAGTGTTTTATACAGACCATTCCAACTCCGGCTTCAAGGGAAATGAAATTCCCACAAGAAAATCAAACCACTTGCTGATAGAATTTACGAGCGCCCGCGTGAATAAAAAATGCAAAAAAAAAACGGGAAAGATAAGAGTCATGGATTTCATGTTTCCTTTCCCAGTCCAAACCGTGAACGTCTCCTCCCCACGGACACGAATGGAGTCAATTCTGCACGGAGCGTCGGAGAATGCGCTCGTCATCGTGCGAAATGGAATGGAAAACGTTTTCACGTCACGTCAGCAACGGCGAAGTTGGGTTCATTTACATCCATGTGCTTTCCCGCGCAGACACAGACACTCGGATGTGCGGCGAGACAATGGTAAATCTACACAGTCTTCCTGCTTGCCAACCCCAGCGGACAATCTACACATTCCAGCACAGTGGCTAAACTTTCCGTGCAAACTGAGGCAAAATATAATTTATGCTGCTCGTCAGTCGCACCGGAAAACCCAAGCGCTCCTCAGTCGTTTTGCGTCATCGTCGATTCGTTTCGGCTTCGTTCCTTTTTGCCCCCGGTGTCCTCCGTGCACATTCTTACCACTGGCGACTACCGATTCCGTTCTAAAGCCAAGTTCTTTTGTGCTTCTGTTGTCCCGGAGTGACGTCACAGCAGGAATAGCGAATGGGCCGGGGAGAACCTGGTGGCCCAGAGCAACCTGTGGCTTTGTGAGGTAGCCAGCTATCTACGAGTGGGTGTCCTGTGTGTTCCCTTATCAATTAGCCAACGCTTTGTCCGGTCCGGCCGGGTGCCGATGGGGAAAATTTACGGTCCAGCGAGCAAATTGTGGGCAAATGTGGAGGAAAAACGGAAGCCAAAACTCAGCCCAGCGTGTTTGTGTTGTGGTATCACCGTTCTCGCTTTGGTCCTCGATGTGAACAAATAAAACGCATCGTTTCGCTTCGATGGAATGGTAATCGGACCGTTCCTTGCGATATCGTGGCCTGGGCGAAAGGAAGGCGACCCAACCGGATGCTGTCGGGTGGCGTTTTGGCGAGTATGCGCAAAACCAAGTACAGAAAATGGTACTTTTGCGGAACATTGTCTAGTGAAGGCGAATGTATTGAAAATGGGAAAAAGTAGCTAAGCTTTCTTGAATGCGACATAATTGATATGTCAAACGGTGATGGAGGTACGTCACAAATTTTACTGTCCACATCTTTACTACGAAGGTACCATGCTGCTTGGTAAATTTAATTTGAAGCCTTTCTGCTTACACATCACCGTAAGCTTATTTCGGTAAAGAATTTGCCAGCTAGATAACATTCAATAATTTATTACTTGTTCCACATTCACACGAATACATGAAAAAAAAATCTGTTTTCTACTTAAATGTCTGAACAGTGTCAAAACCTGGCTTCGCTCCAAAAGATGTTTTAAAAGATGATAAAACATACCAGAAATAAACCCAACTCCTCATGGTACCATCCAGTAACCCGAGCGCACGATGTAACCTTTCCTAAGCGGCGGAAAATTGGCGTGAAAATGGTCACCGTCATTTGGGACAAATGAATTCTTCCCACATTCCTCCGCCACACACATAATAACCCTGACGAAAACCGTTTGAACATGTGTTACCGCGATGTGAAATGCGTACCCCGGGCGTAGAATACCATTTGCGTACGCGCAGATCCTTTCGGATTGGCAACTGGCAGATGTAGCCACCGGTCGGCTCTCCGGCCGCTTCAAACTTTCACCCAGCTTCACGCCACTTTGTTTTTCACCCCGTCACTGGAGGACAAAACCTCTCGACGAATGGCAGACGCCGAAACTGATGGGCAATGTGCGTGTTTAAAAATAAGAATTTATTTATAGTAGAACGTGTGTTTAAAATAACTTTTCTCGTGACCTTTTTCCTGCCGACCGCCAACCGCCGTCTGCCGAGAGTTCACGAGGAGTAGCGCGTTGTACGTCTGATCGGTGAAGCTGCGTGGAAAATTGCCGAAGCGGTTAGACAAGGCCGGATTTGCTGGATTCGTGCTATCCTGCTCGCAATAGTTTGCTGGTTGCCGTGTGATCCACGATCCAAATCGGTGTGAGCAGGCTTGCGATTAATGTCTAATTGGGGTGCGGAACAGACGTTCCTGTGCATGGTTTTGTAACTGTTTGTATGAATGTGGCAGGTAGTAGATTTCATAGCTGCACATTTTGCTGAAACGTCTGTATTAACGTTTATGTAATGAGATCACAAGAAGTCACCAGTACAATCATTGAAATGATCATAAACCCGCTCAATAACTCCTGAATTCTTCTAAGGCCATTTAAAAGCAATATTGCCACACCTTAAGTGCCTACTGACTGTTGCTAATAATCATTCCTCTTTGGCTTTCTCTTTTTTCCCCACAGATGAAAAATAAACCCCTAACAAGCGCCATCATGAAGCTATCCGAGAGCAAATCTGACACCTCCATCATTGCCAACCTGTACAAATCGATCAACAACAGCTATCGGCGGCTGTCCAACACGAGCAATGTGCTGCACCGCATTCCGGAAATGGAGATCCCCAACATGGCGATTGCCGACGAGTACGACATTGAGAAGATGATCGCCGAAGGATGCTTTGCTAAGATTTATCTAGCGCACCACCGCCCAACCGGGACGACGGTGGTTCTGAAAGCGATCCACACCGAGCTGACCAGCCTGAAGGAGTTTGTGCGTGAGTTTCACTACAACTACCAGCTGAGCCACCATCCCAACATCCTCAGCTGCTACCAGGTGAAGTTTCAAACGAAGGAATACTACGTGTACGCACAGGAGCACGCACCGTTCGGTGATTTGGCGGCGAACGTGGGTGCGAGCGGCCTACCCGAGAGCAGCTGCAAGAAGATCGCCGAACAGCTTAGCTCAGCACTCGGGTTTATGCACCTGAAAGGACTGGTACACAGGGATTTGAAGCTGGAAAACGTGCTTGTCTTTACACCGGATTTTTCACGCATCAAGCTGTGTGACTTCGGTACGACGACACGCGAAGGAGTGCTGGTGAGCAAGAATAACAAAACCTGGACCGCCTTCCTGCCACCCGAGGTACTGGAGGTGGTCAAGAACGAGCGGTTCATCTGCAAGGCATCGTCCGATTCGTGGCAGTTCGGTATCGTGCTGTACGTGTGTCTGACCGGTGCGACACCCTGGAAGTCGGCCGACTGGGTACGGGATGCAAAGTATGCCGCGTTCATGAAGTATCAAAAGCGTGAGACGACCAAAATTCCGGAGAACTTTAGACGATTTACACCCCGGCTGCTTCGTGCCTTCCGACGTATCTTCGACCACCGGGACGAGGATCGGGCGAAGGTTACGGATATCATGAAGTACATGAAGAACCGCTGGATGGATGGCAAGATCACGGTGTCCAAGTCGGCTTCCAACATTGCCAGCGTAGGACAGCAGCAGCAGTATCAGCAGCAGCACCATCAGCATACCAATTCGGATCAGGACTCTGTCAAGTACATTAACCATCGCGAAAGCCGCAATTCGTTCGATGGTAAGCTGCGAGCGCGGCGCATGACCAGCGTCGGTGCACTCACACCGGACTCGGTGCCGGGTTCGATAAATCTGGCCGGAGCGGATCATCAGGATGCGATCCGAAGCAAGGTGTGGGATTGGCTGGAATCGAACGATCTGAGTGCGAGTGGCAGCGCGGATGATCTTACGTTCTGGAGCACAAAGGACACAAAAACGCTGCAGCTGCAGCAGCAGCACCACCAGCAACAGCAACGGCGCCAGAGTGTGGGAGGCCATCAACTGCACCAGCATCAGCAAGATCTGATCAGTTTCAGCGAAACCCACAGCACCATGAGCACCAGCATCCTGCGGGAAACCCGAACCATCACCAGCAGTGGTGCAAAAATGTTCAAATGAAAACCCCACTAACCTCAAATTCCACCTAGTGTGAAGCGTGAACCGACAGTACACAAGCGAGAACAATACTCCTCAGAACCCCCATACACCCATACACATCAATCGCGTCACCGACTGTGGCCTGGCGTTCCAGGACATTCGGTACGGTAGCGTAACTAGCTAGTACATGTGATTATATTAATTATGTGTGTGATAATTGCCAAATGTGAAAGGAATACCTAGCGTGTAGTAGAAACAAGATCAGCCTGCCTGGTGTGGAGGGGTTTCCGCCGGGGGGCTGTAAAGTGTCCGTTACCGTAAATGCCCATTCAAATTGACGTAATTTATTGTAAAGTTGTGAACCATTTCATAGTGAACATTTTAGCGAGACCATTGAGGGTAAAGCAAATGCAATAGAAAAGCGAAAAGGAAACTATACGATTTTGGGCACGTGAGTATATAGCATAATGTTGTTGCCGATTTCAACAAGTGTGAGCGAACGATGCTAAAGAATTGACCCTACATAGCAAGCAGAAAGATTAAACTGTGTGAAAAACTGAGTAACAAACAGGGAGAGGGAGTTAGCGATTGAATGTGTTACATCTTTAGTGAACGTGATAAAGTATAAACGAGGGTATTTATACATATACATATATTCAGATATACTGAGCTGTATACATACATATTTATGATACTAATGTTAGAGCCCATCGACAAATGTATATGAGCTGTAGTGTAAGGGGATAAATGAAAATCATGTCGGGGAGGAAAAGAGAGATCGCACAACCGAAGCGATCGTGTTGGTCGCAGAGGAATCCAAACTGCTCACTGGTGTACCAATTGCTTTCCAAGTAAGTGTTACCTTGTTTTGTGTACTTCGTAGAACGTTATGGCAAGCGATAGCGTTAGGAGAGTGGGAAAACCCCTCTACAGATTGTACACAAACTAACCAAAGCGATGCAAAGCGAATCGTATATTGGGGGATGAACTCTAATAAGAATATGGGAAAAGCTCTAAGCTCTAAGTAAACGATGCAATAATAGTTAAAATGAAACCAACCTAGAGATATAGCAAGGGGATCAAACAACCGAACAAGATGACGATGATGGGCCGATTGAAACTTTACCAACCACAGTAACACTCACGAAACAGAATACAAACCAATGATGGGCGTGGGAGAAATGTGTAGTAGTTTTTTCTAAGCAGTAACTTTACTCTTTTGAATGACATAGCGTATGCTGATGATTGTACATTTTGTGGAGGGATTTAGCGGATGCAAAGGTTTGCAGCTGGTTTAGTCGATTAATAAAGTATGTGATAGAGAATGAATTGAACATAAAAAAAAATCGAGTTATTTGTTAATCAATAAAACTGTACAAAATAAGTCCGATTTCCAGATATTCCAGTATTTTCAAAACTTCGATTTTGGATTGGACTCTTGAACCAAACACTTGGATGTGATCGATCAACATGCTCTAGTTTTCATCAGATTAACACATCTAATCTCAACCACTACGCATTGTTTTGCATTTCCTCGAAAAGACAACACACTTGCAAATGAAACTTGTCACTGTTTGGCCTGTTCCGAAGCGGAACGCACAAACATTGGACAGATCTGTAAAGTTGCCAGACGGGATTTTGTACGAGCAGGTAATTGAATTTCGAACGTCACACCATCCATCTGTGACTGTTGAGGTTTGTGAGTATTTGTTCCGCGCCACCAGTCACCAATAAGTCGTGCCAACGCGAGCCATCCCCTTGTCCCGAATGTCAGTAGCTGAAAGCAACAAGAACTAAACATCGATACAGAAGCCCAGATCAACCGATGCTGTTCCGTTTTCTCCGAAAGCTGTCGATAGCGTGATGCGAGTTAGGCGAAAGGTTTGAGGAAAAGTGAATTATATCACAGCATCTTGACCACGGTCGGAACAACGGTCGCTCGGAAAATGCGGTAGTAGCGTGTTCCATTTTAAGCTGCTACCAGGAATTGGCCTTTCGAAACGCGAGCACAAACCGTTGACAGGACTCGTGAAAACATAAGGAAGCCGAAACAAATGCATCTAACAAATGGAAATGGAAGGAAACCCGGACCAGAAGTAGCTGGCCTGCGAGCTTCATTTACGTCGGACTGACCACCAAGTAACGTCACTGTCGGTTCACGATACGGTTCGGTGGAAAACGGACAACGAACAACGGACTATCTCAGCTAGATTGTCGTTTCCCTCTGTCAATCCATTGCTGTCAGCTTAGAGCGGGAAAATATGAAAGAAAGAAAATAGAACAGACAAAGCAGCAGCGATCGTAAACGGGAAGAAGTTCAATGTGCCTCTTCTAAATGAGGTAAATCTAGACATACGAGAGGCTGGATCTACTTAGTGAGTGATTTGAATGATGATTCTTAATTCAACTGTGGTTATTCGGATGAGCGCTTAGAGAAGTTGATTTTTTTGAGTAATACATATTTGCTGTGCTGTTTTTAGTATTTCTCAAAGAAGTACAAAAATGAACAAAACGATCACGCTCACATGTTTCCGCCGTCAGCACGATCGCTTACTGACGTTTGACGAGTCGTTTTGTTCGTGATGAGTCTTTGTAGTAAACAAGCTAATGCATTCGTAGGGGTTTGTTTTTCACAGGAACGGGGCCAACGGTGTGCGTCTGCCGTCGTGCATACACACGACTGTAACTTGGAACAGAGAAATTACTGAATCCTATGAAAATATATTATACCTACCACAATTGAATTTGAAAAAATCTTAAAAACGAAGAATTATTTATAATATTTACTCTATTATTTCCCATATCAGACGGATAATTTGGTATATTGAAATATCTAAATAGGAAAACCCCCAAATGAGCAATATTTTTGAAGTATAGTAATGGTCAATAAATAATAAAATAATTAATGTACTAAACGGTAAACATTCAATTAAAGGATGGCATTAATTTCACCATCTTTCTATTTAAAAATTGATCAAGGGAACTTTCAAATAAGTTCCGAGGTCGAATCTTCTCGATGTTGACCTTTCCAACAGTTCGTAGAAGAATGACAAATTTAAAACGATTCTCTTCCACCCTTCGCGTAACACATTGCTCAACCTTTTCCTGCCAAACTTTCCTCAAAACTCTTTTTCTTGCACGCATTTTGGTGTTCAAGTGTAAAGGGTTCGTTTCTGCCTAATGCCCTGATCGAAGGAATAGTAACATTGATTACGTTCATAATAAATCACAATCGAACAAGGTATCAACAATCATCATAGACCCTGTTTGTCGTGTGCAAAAAGCTTTCTCGATAGCATGTTGCGAATTACCGTTGTTATTGTCCTTCCGGGAATTTTACCCATCGTCAAATCGGTGCCCTATCATCGCTTTACAATATCGTTCAATGTTGTCAGAGGTGTTCGAATTTTGTCACGTAGCAGCGTCCATTGTAGTTTCTACTCTTACCGAGAAAGCATTTCCTGGGAATGATACGATGGGTAATGAGATTTGGAGCTTTGATGATTTATTTAATGATTTCAATAGAATTCTTTCATTTTGTTTTTTCAAACATTTGAAATTTTGTTTATACTGAGACACATTTCTATCAGATGGGAACCTGTAAACGTTTATACACTGTTAATTTCACATGTCTGCAAAAGCCCTTACAAAGAGAGAGGGTGCTCAGTGCAGTTAAAGCAACAAATGAGCAATTGATCCAAAGTGGATCTTCATCGAGAATGATCTAACCTATTGTGATCTTACAGAAATTTTAATCTGTAGGTCATGTTTGATAATACCCAATATGCTCTGAATATTCATCAAAAAAATGATTATTATAATTCCCAAATGTATTAATTTGACTCTAAGCAGACCCATTAAAAAATTAGACTAAAATGTGTTGTGACAACCTAGTAGCTTCGAAGGTGGCCACAATATTAATTAGTTTGTTTTGTTTTAATTCCCATTGTGTTGAAATATGGTGGCATTTGTTTTGACTCTGATGTTTGTTACATCCATGAAAAGAGCCTCACCATTACACCGAGCGAATGATGGACATATGCAAATAACCCGTCAGAGTACCTTGAGTGAAAATGAATGTTCACATAATGAAATATTTTGTAAATACCGAAGCATAAGCCGCTGCTGCACACATATATTTTATGTGCAGATAACACTGCGCGTGTGAACCACTTGTCTTGTGTTTACATTCCTACAAGACATGAGGAATCTAAGCTCAGCTTCGTTCGCTTTCCACACCCATTCCATTTCTTTAGGATTACCAAACGTTTCTCTCTGGGAGTGTGTATATGTTTTTCAAATACCCGTATGTCTCCATCTGTTATTGAAAAAAAGAAATCCGACCCAAAACGGTAACGGACGCAACCGTGAAAAAAGTAAGCCTGATTGGAGCGAAAACGATCAAAGATAATTTGTTTGCGGCATACTATCACACAGCAAATTTGTTTGAGTTTTGGTGTTACGTATGGCGTTGTGGCTAAATAAGAGCGAAACGCGTTTCTCCATCGAACGCAGAGAAGCCAAAGAGGCAGCAGCACCACCAATGTAAATAGAGAGGCTGATGGGCACTAATAACTTATTCTGTCTGGGCATGACGCTTATGACGCTGTTCCGCAGCGCCGTTTGATGGGGTATGCCATGGTGGAAATGATGATGACGGTTAAAAATAAACAGAACATATGCCAAACAATTTGTGTTCAATGTTTCCCCGCCACCGTTTCCCCGTCACAAGGCACACAGGCGTTATGGTACGTGACAAGGAGCAGAACGGCAAAACAACGCCAGAAGGAGGAAGAAAAAACAAAGACGAAAGATCATAGCTCGCGATCGTTTTCGTGCGATTTGCAAACGATCTTGTGTGAAGCACCTTCTGCGCAAATCTTTCCACGATCGAATGCTCAAGTATCGATTTGCATGGGTTACCCTCACTGTGTGTGACTGTGGTAGTAGTAGTAGTAGTAGCAGTGGAAGGATATTTCTTTGTTTTGAGTTTTTTTTTCGCGCACGCAAAACATTTTACATGTAATTCCTGTTTTGTTGTTATTTTGGATTATGAATGCTTCTTCCCAAAATCCCAAACTCGACCGAGAACGTATGCTTTGTTTACGTTCAGCGATGGAAAATCGATACATTTTCCTAGGATTCCCTGCTTCCGTGGACCGCGGAATTGGCACCAAACAAATTCGACACTATTTGGGTGGTGAGATATTTTTAAATTTCCCACTGCCAAAGGTTAATCGGTTTTCGAAGGGGGAAAACGGCAAACAGCCAGTGTAAAAATAGTATCTTTGAGGTTTTGCCTTTGCACTACCGGTGCAGTCAATCCAGCCGGTGGTACGGCTGGGGACATTGGCGAGGGCACAACCGAAGGGTTATACAATACAGCGATGTATGGAAGGGCATAATCACATCGCGTTCACTGTAAACGTCACTGATCGCGTTCGGTGAAGGATCGTTTATCATTTTGATTGTATCACGCTGCACAAACACAGAAACACAGAAACTCAGGAGGTTCTCGAGACGAACGAATGTATTCTTCACCGAAAAAGTTTTGTTTCGCTATCAAAACAACATTTATATTGACTATTTTTATTCAGCCAGATTTTCAAGCTTGCATTAGATGCATTATCGTTGTCATCTTTTAATGATTCGCTGTTTTCTGCAAAACAATTAATAAATTAGCCTTGTTCGGGTTGTCAAGAGTTTGTCTGATTAACTGATAAATAGCAAACTAAACCGATTTTACCAAGCATATAAGCATTTTTTACGGCGCCATCATGCAATGAAATTAATGCCTGATGTGAAGCTAATGATATCAAATAAATGTAGTGTAAACAAGCAAATGAAATATAAATTTGATAATATCTTGTGAATGATTACTGTAATTTAATGCTACTGGCCTCTATGATTGGTATATAAAATAGGCAACAATTCCAATAGAAAATCAGTTCTTACTGGGAGAGCGCTGCTCGTAACTTGCGCTACGTAATTCGTGAATTCAATCGTAATTTTGAACCAAACGGAAGCTACGATGATTAATACCCAAAACTTGGTATTATTTTTAACAATATTATCAATCGTCTACTGCGCCTTTGAGATACAATGGAATATGGTGGATAATGTGCACAACTCGTCCGTGTGCGATAGCAACATACGGATCAGGAAAATTAATCGAAGTCAAGCTGGTTTACGAGGCAACGTAACGCTACGGACGGACATAGGTAACAACTACATTGTAAGTAGAGCAACGTAATTATAAATAGCGTCAAATTCTGTTACTAACAAGATGCATTGGAAGCTTTTTAACGAGATTTTTCACAGCCCCCTGGGAAACAATCAATTCTCCAGAACACCGTACAAACTGCCGGTGCTGGGTATGTGTGATTTTCACAATTTTATGATGAAGGAATACCGTGCATTTTTGGCGCCCGTCGTCGAAAACTTACCAGCGGACAATGAGTGTCCAATTAGAGCGAGGATCATCACTTTGAAAGATGTTGTATTTGATTCCAACGCGCTACCGCAGCATCTGCGTCCCGGTCTTTGGAAGAGCGAGATGAAGGTGGTTGAAGCTTTGACAAGAACAAACATTCTGGAGGTGCACTTATACGTTAATGTGTACAATTATGAGTAGTAGGTGTCTGCATTATCAACAATGTTACTTTCATCTATTAATCAAAGAATGCAAAAATTACAAAATTCCGAAAAAATAACGCAAATAATTACGATTTTCGTCAAATAGATGGAAGATACATAATTTCTAGAAGGACTGTAAATAAATCTATTGGTTTACTCTGCTATTGGTACTCTGGGAACATGACAAATTCTTATTTATTCTCTGTTTTATTAAATATAACATGTGTGTGGGATATTCTTGTTCTTGCAATCAAATGATTCTTTTAACAAATGAGTAATATTTCATTAGTTGTACTTGATGCCTTTTATATTACATCTTATTTAAATATATTCCGAATGTTTTCTTCATTTAGTCCTCCATCCAAACCTGACTATTATTTCAATTATTTTCAGTTGGTCTTGTTTCCACATAACCAAACTACCAAATAATCTGTCAGTAACCAATGTTATAACCATTTAAGACACAACTTTCTAAATGAATTGAACAATCATAACCTCATGCGTAACGGAATAAATCACATACAGCATTATAACATGAGATCAAAAGAAGGATGAATGTAAATTGTCTCCAATCTTTGTTTCAACTGTAGTTCGTGTCTGAAACTACAAGCAACGTTAACATACGTTAATATTTCAACCAAACAAAAACAGACTGACAAACAAATCCCCACAAAAGAAGAATCACTGAAAGACTGATGCACACACATACAATTACCCCCCTTTTGCTTCCAGACTCGTTCATCCTCTTAAACCGTGCTGCAAGTCGTTGAGATCACTCCTTGAAGGATGGTTAAGTATACCGATAAAATGATGCCACTCCTTTTGCGTAACAATGAACGACTTGCGGGTGCGTACTGTGGATGGGTACGAGAAACGTTCTCACCGAAACAATAGACCCACGATACCACCAGCCGGGTGATGGTGATGACTCCACCGCACGAGTTATCCTTCCGGCTGGTCCTTCTTCTTTTGTGAAGTGGATATCTTTCTGCTAAACGCCAAACAAGAACCTAATGCAAGGGGAACGGGTGCGAACAGCTCATGCAAACAAAACGCCAACTCGTCCAAAAACGTCTTCATGATGGACTTGTGTATCCCGACCGGGCAAGAGTATTGGCGGAAGAAAAACGGGAGAGAACGCATGAGTGGAGGACCATTTGAAGGAAAACAACGCCGATAAAAGTTTCGATGGTTTAATCTCGTACGATTATACTGTTTCCATCTATTGATCGTGACCAGCAATGGGACTTGTTGGCTTTTGTCTGGAAGTTTTGTTTCCAAGTTTTCCATCCCAAGCTCATGTCCATTGTGCAGATTTTCTTCTAGTTACCGTTCATCGCTCCTCACGTGGGAAAAACATGTGGTCAAATATAGGAGACAATCAAGGCAGAAAATAATAAAGATTGAACTGCCAAACTGAAAATATAGTATGACGAAGTTGCATAATACAATAAACAGTAACCAGTAAAAAATAATTATTTTGTTACAGTTGAATGATCTCATCTTACGCAGTAATTCAATTTTTATTTTTGTGCTAGTTTTGGTTTCTTTAACAATCATAAAAACGGATTGTTCGAATGCGTAATACAAGAAATTAGCATTAAATAAAAATGTGATTTAATAAACAAATCGAACAGAAATTTCAAGCAGAGGAAAGGAAGGAAGTCTAACGAATCTGTATCGTTATTCGGGTTCGTTGTATCTAACGAATCGAATGGATCTGTATCTGCCATTAACAGGTCGACAAACATATTAACCACGGCTAAAGAAACCAAAAAAAAGGATAGCCGACGAAGTAATTTTAATAGAAATAACTGGATTTTAATTTCTTAGGCGTTTTGGAGTTCCAGGATTGTAATTGGTTTGTATGGAATATCGAATTATACAAAACGTTCGTGAATAAATGTGAGTAAAAAATCCACAGTACTATGATATAGTGACATTCTCACCAGAATCATGATTACTACGTAGTAAATATTATTAAAAGCTAAATTTATTGATGCGATTGCAAAAATGATGTTTTACAACACTATTAAAAAACGATCTTCTTTTATTGCATTACAATCTCGAGGTATCTTTTCAAATAAAACTCCTCTGAAACCACTTTTCTGTAAATGTAAATGATCAAAAAAGGCTTTACGAGCATTTACATGACGTAACCAGAACATCGAAATCAGGCAAATTATACTATATTGTGTGAAGGCAATTGAAATATTGTAAATAATTGGTGTTGTGGACACTAATTACCAGTAAAGGGTTGTGATATTTGAATTAAAAATTATTGGAAGACTGGTAAGTTTTGTAGTAAATGAGAAAAAGAAAAAAGAATAATTAAATTTAAAAAAACTCAATACACACAGATACATTTTACACAAGATTTCATTGTATTTTACTTTCATCATTGGTGAAAGGTAAGCTGTAATTAATTCTACCGGTGCATGGTCGAAACTCTCTCTCCGCCTTAAAACTACGACAAAATGGCGCTGACGGTACAATGCGGGATTGATTAAGTTTCACAACTCCCGTATCCTATTTCACTTAACTACACAAACACACACTTTTAAGCTAGTAGAGTCACTGGTAATTTGCTTGGTTTGCGATAGCGTCGAATAGCGACGGTGGCTGAATTATAAATGTCGTGTGTGATTTACCAATTGCATAAAGAAAAAACACAGCACGAAACACAATAATTGTATTATTTAATTTGCTTTCAACTTTCCATGCTGTTGGATGTTTCGGCTTAAGCAGATAAAAACAACGTTAGATTGAAAATTGCTTCCACATCAATACTCGAACCAAAACGACAAATAAATTTACACAGCAGAAGAGGGAACAAAAGAAGTAGCAACAAGACAAATTCTTCCTGAGCAACCTTGATGAGATTTCTACTTAAATTTGCCGGCCCCCGTTTCTGTGTGTCGGCTTGGCAAACGAAAACAACACCAGCAAAAGATTAGATGCTTTAATCTCTCAGGATTACGATTTCTCCGTCCACTGAAGCTATCGTAGAATAGATTTTATTGGCGGTAGAAAGGTAAAAAAAGTTCTAAAATCTTCCTTTTTGTTTAGCAACTCGGTGAAATTGACACAAATTGATTAACGGAGTAAAAACTTAAGCTAAGTAAACGTTCATACCAATCAAAACTATACATAAACTGTGTTTGTTCGTTCCCGATACACTAAACCTAATGCAATACTTGCAAAAACACGCAAAGTTGGCACTTATGGAAGTCTCGAGGAAAGAAGGTGAGGGATTCTGCGTACAACTTACCCTAAGATTAACGCTCCAAGTGTTAATGACAGTAAAGAACTAATTCAACGAGCAATGGTATTACTCCTTTTTTGTTTAAAAATGTTTTTACCCGGGGAAAAAAATCTTCAAATGAGCAACATTTCTACGCTAGAACCTTACAATAGTAAACTTCATCTCGTCGGCTATGTCCTGTACTGTATAGTGCATGCTTTATAGTTCAAATTCTAGCATTGCTAGTCCTGTTTTGTTCCATGAAAGAAAACCATACTCTTTTAGCAATCCATGCTGAAAAGATACGCGTTAAATAATAACACTACGCTTAACGTTAGTACTACAATTACTCAACCTTATTGCTGTGCGCTTACACTGACAAACTAACTACGCTGCGTGCTTACACTAAGCGTACCTAGAGTGTGTATGTGTGTAAGGACGGCTTACTCGGAATATTTCCCTGTTACCCTAAAGTCTCAAAGATTTAACAAAATGCAGTCATATACCCTGTCTCGAGAATCGTCTCGGATATTCGTTTTCGTGTACCGTTGGCAAGATCCGGACGGTGATCAAATATTGACCGCAGAGGCCGTTGGTGGTGGAGGTACGGCGGCACTAGGAGGCGCATTGCCAGCGCCGGTCGGTACGGGAGCAATCGTCTTCACCAATTCCATGTATTGGAACGGCACATGCAGACTGATGCCGTTGTGTTCCACGATTAGATGCCCGCGTCGATGGGATGCTCCAGTCACGGTGACAGCTTCACCCTTGCGCAGCTGCTCACCAAGCCCGACCGCAGCCGGATCCTCGGGAAAGTTCATCTTCATGATGCGTGTCTGTGGGTAGCCGAGCTTGGAATTCCCAGTCACAGTGTACGAACGGGACGGTGGCACTGGTGGGGGTCGTTCCTATTTTATGAAGCAACAGAAATACGGAACGTGTTGTAATATGGACCGGTTGAAGGAAAATGCAGCGAAGATCTCATGCTCCGCCAACTTACCAAATCCAACCCAAAGAGCGTGCAGGTCTGTGCGATGATCTTTGAATCGCACTTTTCATTCGGATCCGGTGGTGGTGTACCAGCGATTGGTTGGGGTCGCGGTCTCGTAGCCGTGCCCGTATTGTTCGCGTTTGCATGCGAAACATTTCCCGTGCGAGCACCTGAGGACAAAACCAGTTTGACCATTGCTGTCGTTCTGTTGGGTCGTCTGTCAAGGGCAGTACTGTACTTACCGGATGCTTTGTTGATCGATAGAAGCGCCCCACCCATTAGCTGGATATCGTGCGTACGCCTTATCGTTCCGAGCCGTTTGCGCAAGTTCCATCCACGCCATGTGGCCTGTATCAATGTGGCGCTCTTCATGCGCACCTCCGTGCGCAATCGTTCCAGATGCTGGCGGATGCCTTCACTCAAGAAGATATGGCGTTTGCCGGGAGCCCACGATAGCGTTACAGAACCATCCAGCTCGGGCGGGTTTTCAAGCGCAAAATCCAGGATCACCTTGCAGTCCTCGAGCGCTTTCTCTTCGCAGCGGCGAAGCAGTCGGAACGGTGCCAACATACGGTAGCGGGCGGTAAACTGTTTGAAGCGCATTCGGTGCGGGAAACCACTCGCCATCAGGTTAACCGTTTCCAGTACCTGCAGTGCGCGGATCTGTCGCACAACTGCACCCCGGTCAAACATGCCCCCTTTCTCGGCCGTGTTGCTGCGAATGCATCGAACAAAGTGTGGCCTCGCGTGGACCAACGTTCGAAGCAGGTTATCCAACCGTGTGTGGAAATCTTGCGTCAGTGTGGAAACTGGCTCATCGCCATTTAGCAGATCCGTATGGGAGGTGGGCGCAATCCGGAAGCTAAGGCCTCGCGGACCATTTTCCTGTGCGTACAACGCTTTCAACTCGGTACCGAACAGATGTGTGGCGAAACCAAAGTTACACGTGTGTTTGTAAAACACCGATACCAAATCGTCCGGCACCACGTCACGGTTTGTGTCAAGAAAATCGGTGGTATCATACTCAACGCGCCCCGCAAAATGCCGGATGGCAAACAATCGTGGATCGTACGGTTCCAGGGCGCGCTGCTCGAGCCGGGCCGAGTTGCGATGCTGTACCTTGATCTTGGCGACATAGCTTTCCGCCGTACCACGCACCGAACACTCTGCATCCAGCATACTCAGCAAACCGGTACGCAGCGATGAGATGAGATCGATGCAGGGAACGTTGTCCACGTAGTCTACCTCCGTATCGCACATGATGCCCTCCTCACGGCATGATTCGACGGAACTCTTAAAGATGTGGGTGTTGTAGAAGTGCTGCATGGTTTCCGCACAAAGGTTGATGCAAAGGTGTTCAAGCTGTGCGGGCCGTGGCTCCTCGAAACCAAACATATCTAATATTCCTGTTCGATAAAGTATGTAAAAGTTAAATACAATAAATAAAAGCTTTAAAATGCAGGCCTAATTTAGAATTCCTATATACATTTTTAACTATAACATGCATGCCACTATAAAACATCAGCATAGATTTTCCATTTTAATCATGCCATATTTATTCGTTGTTTTTGAATGAACTACAAAATGAACACAACATGGTTCATTTTATACGAAAAAATGGCTGCGTACTTCTTAAAATTGGCTGTATCCGTAATGATTTGGCTGTATGTGTTTCACTTTGTTGTGCGTTTGACCAAAATCTCGCTAGAGGGCGCTAGTACAAAATTTGCTATTTTTAGATTTCGTCTGCTCCTCTCTCAATTTTACGATTACCTCCGAAGATGAAACGAGAGTAGTGTTGTTTTCTCTCACACTGATTTTGGATGTTTCACTTGTAACAATTTACAAGACTTTTTAGCTATTTCTAATGAAATATGACTGTGGCGAATTAGATTTAAATTGTTTGTGTTTTGTTTTATTTATTATTTCATAATTATTACTTTACTTACCGATGAATCCATCCGTTGCATGCCGAACTGCATTGTTTAGAGCAGCCATGGACTTCGAGCCCGCGTTTCCGCCAATGGTGCTGGCATGCTGGCTTGCCACCTCTGCTTGATTGTGCACTGACTCGTTGCTGTCGGAGCTAAGCGTGCCAAGTGTTGAGCCAAGTCTGTTGTTGATAAGTATAATTTTTAAACAGGACAATATTAACAACAATTACACGTTGTATAATTTTCGTAATGCTGATATACGTACCGTTTCAAACTGTTCGCTCTACGTACAATCGTCGCTACTGTCCTACAGTAGAGTGCCTTTGCTAAGCAATCCCGTGTCATGTTCGACATGTTGGCATCGCAAACCGATTTGATAAGCTGTCCGCGGGCGTTATGCGTACGTGTCGTTAGACCTCGGAACAGTTGAGCGGGTGGAACACCCAGCAAATTAGCAACAGCGTTCAGTTCCGTTTCTCCGACAACTTCCACTTCAAGACCCTACAAGAAAGAAAAATCGTTTGAACGATCACGTTTAAAAGATGATTATAATTTAAGTAAACACATATTCATATTTTAATGCTTACATATTTTTTCTATGTAGGAGCAGAGCAATAGTGCATAAGAGAATTTAAATAGCATTGTTCATTTTAGCAAAATTTCGCTATTTTTCAGACGTTAATAATTTATCTGATCATGGCACGAACACACGAGATGTCGTTATCAGCCGTAAATTACCCTTGAACATTCATCATCACTAATAGCGAGAGATATGAGAGAGCTTGTGCTCAAAGAGAAGCAAAAGCGCTGAGAGGTTGTAGCGAGATTCGAACGCATTATATAGTCTGTGGGAGCGCGTAAACACTACCACCAGACCAAAACCGCCGCGCCATATCAATCTGTACTCCACCGGTTTGTTTGCTTCTCTATGCCCATCCACCAACATTACATACCTGTCCATCGATGAACTGCACATTTCCTAGCAGCAAAACGGCTGCCAGGACGCGTACAACATCCAAGAACGGTATTCCGAGAATGCCGAGGCAGGCTTTCCATGCTTGGAAGCGTGCCGCATCCTCCTGCTCATCCTGCCGAATGTCACCGTGCTGGAGGTAGCGTAAATTCGCTGGCGAGTATCCTTCCAAGTTGAGCCGGGCACACTCATCGGCGTTTAACCCTGCCAGCATTTGGTAGAAGATATGGTAATTTTTCTCATTCGGCAACGGTCGGATGACACGCGTCTGGTCAAGGAAGTAACAATGAATCTTGGTACGATACAGTGCTCCATCCGTCACCTGTACTTCAATAAATTGTCCCTAGGAAAAAACAGAGAAGATAGGAAGATGCGTTAGATTACATAAGTTATGAATAATGTGTAATACGTTCAGAAATTTGATGAATAGAAAGGGTTTAATTTTACAATGCAAGTTGTGCATCTTAAAAACCGTTTGAAATAACTATTGTGCGATTTCTTACTTGAATGTATCATAAATTTAATAGTTTTGCAATGCACAATTCATAGCTAATATCTAAACAACAAACTTTTATGGTTTAATTTGAGTTTGTTTGTGTGAAGTTGTTTGAACAAAATAATTTAATAAGAAATAATAAGTTTGTATTCATTTTGATTCTGCACACCATTATTTTGCGTCTATTGTAAACTAATACAAAACAAAACTTACGATTCTGCTAGATTCTGAATTGGTGGTAGTTTTGGCGGATCCAAGCGAACGCAACACAGTGAAGGCTGCGGCCAGATGTTTGAACGCGTCGGTCTCCGGACCACCGCCTGCTACCGCGAACAGCTGTCTGAGCAGCAGCATCGAACAGTGTGTCTTGCCCGAACCGGAAGTACCTTTGAGCGGTGAGATAGTTAATATGGAAGATTAGGCCCCGATTGGATGATGTGTTTTAGAGCCCCATAGCTGGTGCTAATGAGACCCATGAGCTTTTGGCATGTTGATGCGAGAGAAAGTCACACCACATGCTCTGTGTGTTTGATGCTTTTTTTCCTTCTTTCTTTTCGAGCAGGAAATTGAAATGGAATTTGGGCATTAAACTGTGGTCTAGAAGCGGTCGGTACCGCGCCATCACTTACCAGAAAGAATAATCGCCTGCGGGTAACCCGTTTCCGCCTGCTGTCGAACGGCTTCTTGGACTATTTTTCGTAGCTGAGGGGCAAGCGGCACGGAGCGGGTGGAAGACAGGGTCAGCGGGTTGCCGACATCGTGGTAAGGATTGACGGACAGCAGTATTGGTCCGACGTTGGTCTAGAAGAAAAAGGGGAAACAATTATGGCGATTAAACAATTGAATAGAAAATGTTTTTACAAGTACATGACACAGTAAGGTTGTGTATTATTATGAAACAAAATTTCCCAGCTCAAATAAGTTTATTTTCCATTTGCATAGCACAATTTAATAGAACTTTTTCAAACAACAAATTCAATGTGAAGTATACACATCGTATTACGCCCACATTTTTGTTGGCGTCACCAATTTATTAGTGGTTGGTGTTGGTGCGTGGTACGAGCGATTAGGTTGCACGTGCAAACTTACGCTGCCAGTCCAATCACGGTAGTTGATGTTACAAGAAAAGCTGGCCTATCTTATCCGAGTACGTTTTCCAGTGCCTCTATGTCCCTAACACAACAAGAAGTGAGTGGAATGTTACGCAATCCACGCTACTTGCCTCAGCTCTTGTAAGAGGTCTTGCTCTCATACTGGTTTATGGTTTATTATTTTCATACCCCTGTTTTCTCCTACTACCGTCTTCGAAGGTTAGTCAGTCAAGCATAATTTGACGTGTAAGAAAACTGCACGTGTCCTGGTTTTGCTCTGTTTTTTGTACTGAATAGTCGTGCGAAACCTTCATGTGCTTAGAGTGCACTGGATGGCTAAGGTTAGATTTTGCCCAGATGATTTGTGTATCTTGAGCAGGCACAACAAATTAGAAGACAACAAACTTCTTTTGCTAAGTATAACAGATCAGCTATAAATATGGTCTCTCATTAACGCGAAGATACTTTATCCACTATGATTATCTATTATGAGCAAAATGTGAAACATAAAAATATTGTACTGAAAAAAACAACATGCTTGTAAAAGTTGTGACAAACAACAGAAAACATTTAAGGATGTTTACATAAATCACAACAACTATTGAAGTATGTTCTTGCACACATGCTGTTTAAGATAACTTACTAGAGCGACATATTTATCTATTAATACTATATGTAACACCGTTTGCAAGTGTACCAGTGTATAAGAGTACAGTATTCTGTTCTGAAATATCGCCAACTAGGGTTGCTGACCATATCTTGGGCCACGGGACAATGGTGAGTAATCAAGCAGTTTCAATTATTGAAAGCTAGTGCGATGGATATACCAAAATAGGGTTAGTATCAAATATCTAAAATGAATAATGGATCAATGAGATATAAAGCGGTGGGAGTCGTGGGTATTTCCCGAATGCACACTTCGGAATTACCACTTATCGAATAAAAGGAATGGATTTTCAAATACATCAACGCTTCTATGGGATAAGGTGCCTTTTCGCTGGTTGGAGATGGAAATGTCTCCAAGCCAATGTGAATTGCCTTCTAGTTATTATGCGTTCTATTTGAATAAAAAAAAACTAACTTCGTTCAACTAAATACACACTTATTAAAAGTCCAAACTTATTTCATATATGTAAATAAAGAAAAGTTGGTTCTGCTTCCAAGAATGTGCTACAATCATATGATACTCTAGAGCAATTGAAAAATCTGTTCAACAGGGTCTTTTCTGGTGGGCAGATTAAGCTTTCCAAATACGCTCGATAGATACCTCTAAATTTTTTGTCCTTCTGGGATCTTCATGTTGACCAAAAGTATCAAATCATTTTATAATATAACTTATTTGCTTTTATTCAGAAGTTTCACAACACTAAAACGAAACAACCATTCAAAGAACGAGGATTAATCGTTCAACTTCGAAGGTGATCGAATACCAACGTCACAAATTCCGATGTACGAAGATCGATTGTGATTTATGTACAGCAGCGTCACCCATTGGAAGTAGAAAGTTGATGATGAGGGCGACGCCTTGCGACTCAAGTAGGTCGGCAACCAGAAGGGTGATTACATCGGTTATCGGTACCCTCTGGTGGTCTCATCCGTGAGGAATCGAACGCTCAGCTGGCTAAGAATGTCCCCCAAGCCAGAAAAAAACTCCATGTCAAGCAATTGGAAAAAGTGCAACGAGCAGAGCGGGGAATAAAATATCCTCCACCCAAGCCACATTTACACACGCATTACAACGGGGCCCTAATATTCTCCGTTCACGGAGGTCGCCGACATTAGCATGGGCGGTTGGCAAGCTAATCGTGCGGTTAATCGAATCGAATGAACGCGAATTTACAGCAAACGGCAACACAACAACAGCCACCGCGAACACGAAGCTGCCAGAAAATCGATTTCTGCACTGCCGGATCGCGTATGCGCATCTGTGTTCCGGAGCGAAACGCGCAAAACCACTTAAACGATGATTCCCACCTTCGTATGATTATTTTTAATCTTCATTTCATAGGCCCCATTCCCATCCGCCTGCCAGCGGACCCGTTCCCGTTAATGATGCGTAAGCGGGGCCTGGTTCGTTGCGTTTAATTGGAATGGAACCAGAAGTTCTTCCTCGGCGCTTGCTCACTCACTGGGCGATTCTTATGGTGCCGATCGACGGACCGAGTGTATTGGTGGTTGGATAAGACCACTCAAAATGGCAGCTGGCCAAAGCTCCGGCGTTGGGCATATCGTTGCTGGCAACGGATATGCTTTGGATGGATTTGTGTTTGTGTGTGAGCAATGCGGAGTTGTTGCCTACTCAGCACCGTTAGAAGAGCACTACCATTCCTTGGCACATGCACATACAAACGCACATGCCCTTTTGTATGTGGCAGCAAGCACACAAACTCATACATCCATGAACGCGCAATGCGAAATGCAAAAGCAAAACAACATGCATAGCTTAAGCGCTTTTTATGATCACTTATGGTTCGGATTTATCCAACCGGATAGCGGAAGAAGAAGGCCGTCGGTCAGAAGCCCTCACGCCAGTCCAGTGGTTCGCGGGCTCCTCTACCTTTTAGCAAATGAAATGAATATAAAAATGGAATGCAGCAAAACAAACCAAAAGAAGATCGCGCGCGATCGTGGAGAGAAAAACACGAACACTAAACGACTGGCCCCCAGAGAGCAGAGACCACACGAACGCGCAAGTGACCGGTTCCGTGGACCAGCGGAAATGCCACGGATCGTTGGAATAGCTTCTCGCGTGACGCGCGCTCCCTTGGGGTGTTGATTGTTTTATTTCCATTTTGTTGTTTTTTTTTTCATCTTCAACCTGCCACTTTCGTAAACCCCTGGTCCGCGAATCTATGTAATGGGGTGGATCGAAAATTTATGGAATTATTTCGTTCATCTAGCCTAATTGGTGTAACGTAGAGATTTTAACAAGAATCTAATAGGCGCAGGAAATGTGGTCGGTGAGAATGCTTTCACGAATTTGCTATGCGTTAAGTTTATCTGTAAGATTCGACGTATATAAACACATTCGGAGAAAGGTTATTTTCGATTTGATGCACTGCCTAACAGTGAGCTTATAAAAACCACATGTATGGTGCAGTTAAACCGTCATTGTGCACAATTCAATTGCTTCCTTATTCAACCCTTCACTTCACTTTCCAATGTCCCCAATACGGTCGCGCGTTTGATTCACTTTTCATTTTCCTTCGGCATGATCAAAGATCGTCGTCGATCGTTTCCGATGCGCGAGTATGGCGGAAAAGACTCACTTTCTTTTCCCGCGCTCTTCCACCCCCATTTGCACAATGGATTATTGCAATGTTTTACCCCCACACCGTCACACAAACACATCCACATGTGATCCGAAAATCGATCGAGCCATCAATCAAACGGCTTAGGCGGCGTACGATGGCGGCCGATTATTGGCCGATTCTGAAGCCACAATCACGACTGGCGTTGTTCCTTTTTGTAAAGATTCATGGTGCGCAACAAAATCACCGTGAACCAGTTTGCAGAAAAATTTCCCCAACATTTTCTTTCCATCAAATTCACCAAACACGGACGCGTGAGAAACGGAAAATGTAAACAATTTCTAGCTAAACGATCATCACAATCGAGGGAAAATGGCCGAAAGTGGACATCAACATGGGCGAAAGAAAAATCGCCAAACGTCCGGTATGGGGAAGAAAAATGGAGACCTAGATTCGGGTGGACCCATTGATGCGGACCCAATGGTAAAACCGGTCATTAAAGCTAATTCGTTAATCAAGACCAAGTCCACCCGATCGGTGTGGAAAGGGATGAGAGGCAAACGCGTAACAATGGGTGCAGCAGACGAATGAAAAAAGTGAATTTTGTGAGCACAATTTACATTTCCACATTTCTTTCTTTCCACCACTAACACTACCTCGAAGCAATCAGCTTTACAGGGCAAATTTCGCCATTTTGAACGTTTTGTTTTAAAAGGAAAAGCCAATTTTCCTTACACACCAGCAGCACTAATTCGCGAAGGCTCAAACAGCTGACCCTGACACGTATTCGCGATTGTTGTTTAATGTTTGATTGTTTAATTGTTTTTCCACCAGTCCACGCATGCGGTGAACAGTGAAAGGAAAATGGAAAATAAAAGTACGGCCCCAAATCACGATCGAAACGTGCGAGCAACACGGTACCAGCGATTCAGAGAAGCAGGTCAGATGATTCGGTTAAGCGTACATTTTCACTATTTGTATTTCTTTGGGCCATAAACTCTTTACCCGTTGGGTCTGAGTGCGTATGTGTTTTAATGAATGTTGTATTTTGTGTTTATTTTGCTGTTTTTAATTAATGTTAAACCTCAGAATGATCGAGCGAAAGTGTACCAGCAAATGTGGGTTCATTTTCAACTCTCAAGCGGGTGGGTAGAACAACGTTTGCTATTCATACGCTGCCCCCGTGTGTGTTTGCTATTCATACGGTGTACTTTTATGATTTCTCGTTTTTTTATAACTAAAGATTTCTGAATATATGCCACATTAGGGACATGTATTTTAAACCTGCATTGACTTAGCTGTAAAATCTGCTTATACAAGTTCCCGTAAAAGTGGATCCACTTAGCCCATATCTGATAAATTCCAGGATTTGATCAACGATTAAGAAACAATAAATAACACTAAAATAACTGTTGTATACAGCCTTTAGCCTACATACCATTCCGAAAAACAGTTTGACAGTTGGAAAGATTTCTGGTAACGATATACACTAGAGATACTTACGAAATATTTCCCATCGTTGAAACGATTGTGCAACGTGCGCATGACGGCATCCTCGGTCAGCGGTCCGGAGAGATGTATCAGATCGTCCATCTCGTTAGTACCCGTGCCCTCCTGTCGGTCTCGGAAATGGGCTGCGGTTGGCCCAGTACCGGCTAGCAGTGTTCCGGATCCACCACCGGTAGGGGAGATGATCGTGCCCAGTCCACCGCTGCCGGCATGTCCACCCACGTTGTACTGAACCGAGTTGCCACCGAAGCCCATTGCCGTACGCCTCGGAAGCGTTCCACCGCATGGTATCGTATCTGATAAGAGACAGAGTAATGTTAGGGACCGTACGAACCGAAGTAGTAGCAGTAGTAGCGATGGAAAGGCGATCAAGGCTAGTTCGACTGTCCAAACCGACTCTGATTACAATGTTTGTTTGAGACTCATAATTTACATCAATAGTACATCTATTCCCGATTTCTGCGGCGTCCTACTGCGTTAAACTAATTATTCCACATTAAGCACTTGATTGAAACCGATTCATAACTAGCAAAAGGAGTAGGATCAATTCGTACGATCTACTGGGAGGAACTGAATCGCCACCTCCAGACTAGTTCTACGCATCATCGGCTGGAAGGCTTAACGGTGTCAAGTAATGCTGCACAATTTTTCACTTTAATAGCTCACGCATATACTTATCCGGAATGGACACGATAGCCCACTGACATGAGAGGGAAACCAAGTGAGACAGAGAGAGAGCAAGAAGCTTAACCATTGCCCCGATGATAATGGCTGCAACTTTCGCCTCCAATCCATACCACGCTCACAGCTGGAAGGCTCATAAATTTCCAAATATTCAAATGAGCCATCAACGGAATTGTTAGCATCGATGATTAAGGCTGCACAGCGTCAGGTTTTACAGTATCGGTATCGAGATTACTCATCGTGATTTTTAAATTGTTTACATCAAGCTGGAAGTAGTTCTAAAACATTTATTCTCCTTTTTAAGTGAAAACTACATCCAAACGTTATCACAAATCAATATTTTAATCAGTTTTTGATTGCACTTCATCGGAGACTATTCATTTCTATAGTGCTAATTATCCTTTCGTTCGATGTTTTCTTCAAGTTTGGATGATTTCCCTTTTCAAAAGCAATCGAGAATAATACAGTTCTCGTTTTGAATTTGTTTATTGTAGTGTAAAAACGCTAACCTATACCCACTCCGTTCTGATGTATGCATCCCCAATAAAACAAATTATAAGCTCTATAATTTAAACAACATGATCACCGGCATGTAATGCAGCATGCGCGGCATTCCTCATTATTAGTACCGATCACCTTCAAGCGTGCAAAAACTATTAAAAAACACACAACCCTTGCATTCTTTCTCCGGCCCGCTGGGACGTGAACGAAAGTAAAATGAACTATAATCATGGCCGTTGCGATGGGAAGGTGAAACATAGGGACCCGTACACGAAGAACGAACCGCTCATCCGCTCCCCCAGCGGTACCGGCATTATGCAACGATGAGTCGCGGTCACATCAGTCACTGCCAGCGTTTTTACTACGGCTGGCTCGACAAGAAGCAGAACAGACCCGACGCGATTTGCACGGACACGAACAAATTATTATGCCGCTCAGGTTGGACGGCTGATGGATGATCGCGTACGCGGTCTGCAAGCGAACTCAAGTCAGCCTCTGAACGAAACGCTCAGAAGTTATATGTTCAGGGTCATTCCGAGATTCGATGCTGAAGATTTCTGTTCTACGGCGCTGTGTGGCCAGATGTTGATGGGCAGTCGGGTTATTTAATACTGTTGGACAGAGCAGAAAAGCTCGGTGGGACAAAAAATGCATAAAACTACAACTTGATACCAACAAAGTATTCTATATTCATACTTCCTCCTGTAAGATGATGCTTAACCAGTGAAACCCCGATTATCCGTTCTAGTCGGGACCCACACCGGTTAGGTGGATTACTCGAAAGATTGATCCATCTCTTTTTGCTATCGATGTTCCCTTGTTTATGTATTTTAATATGCAGTCGTCGGAACTTGCTTACTATCATAACATTACAACACTAAGCTTACATCAAATTGCTCAATGTATTTTCCTTTTTTATCAATTTCTATCCCTAATAATGCTTCTAGATGGATTGGGAATTGAGAGGTTGTGCTATAATATGTCTAGGTTTCCCTTTTCTTTATTCCCCCTTACATCAATTCAACAACAGTCACAGTTCTACGAGTGCGATAACAATTCGGATAGGATTTGGAAGTGGTGAAAACCTCCAGTCTCGAGTTCTTACTCCTTTTTTGGCGTAACGACCAACTCGGTCATGCCTGCCATTTCTGGCTTACGAGACTTATTAATACCACGTAGTTGGATAGTCAGTCCTCACTACGTGGGGAACGGTCCGGATGGGTTCTTAATATCATCCAAATTTACATCAGTTAAGCTCTATTGTTCGAAATAATATGCTAAATCTCTAGTTTACTCACCTCCATGTAGCATTGTGCCGCTGCTAGCATTGTGATGTGGCAAAGGGTATGGGATTGAGGTATTTCTTGGTGAAACGATTGGCAAGACGTTGACGTTAGGTTGCGAGGCGTTCAGGTTGTTGCCCGCCTGGTTCGCAGGTATGCACTGGGCTGCACTCGTCACTAGCATGTGGTTCTGTCGATAGAGATACGAGCACCCAAATATAGCGATAAATCAATCGATTGAGAGAAAAAGATTGGCAGCCGCAGTTCGTTTGCTCGCGTATTTAAATGTGGTCCATGAGGTTGTTCAACGTACCTTAGCATTATTGGTAGCGCTGTTGGTGGAGTTGCTGTTGTTGTTAGAGTTGCTCGTGCTATTGGGGCACCCGTTGGCAAGATGTGGTAGCACATTGATCCCGTTGGTACCGACCGGGGTCGTTATGAGTCCGTTGTTACTGGACGCGTTGTTCGCGTGTGTCGCCTGGCCGGTCGCACCATGCGTTCCAACATTGTGATTCGATCCAGTGTTGTTAGTATTTGGTGCCGATGTTGGTGATACTACTGCACCACCACCGACCGGCACGCCGCCTCCATTGGGTCCGGTTCCCGTGGGCTGACCGCCGGTGTGCAGTCGATTCCTCAGCGTCACCAGCTCTGAGCTGAGGCTTTTCAGTCTTTGCTGCAGGTGGACGGCTTCGTTTGACGAAGATGCATCTGGAATGGAACAAACGTTCGTATGAGTTTTTTGGGCGAAATATAATTCGGTTTGAGACGTTTTTCATTCATTCTTGCCTTTGCAGGCTCTCAGCTGAGTGCATCCAAAGTGGAGAGGTAAAGCCGGCCAGTAACGATCAAATTATAGTTCTCCGGATAAGGCGGAGAAGAAATAAACAGCACTCATTGCGTTGGTTGGTTCGAGAATTGGAATATCAATACCCTTTGCACGTATGGTACGGTATGTTTGCGTGTGCTTACATTTTTCCTTGCATGCTGTGTATGTGTTCTCCCTGCCCTGAGCCCGTCAATCGCTCACGCACATATGGGAGTCATAATGACACCCTGGACAGTCAGCAATACCCCTTCACTGGTCCAAATACATGCAACGTATCGGAACATGCTATCCAACGCAAAGCTGGACCGGGTTCCTTGCCACGCGATTTCATTCACTTCCATGCGCGTAGGTAATTGCGCCAGTTCTTCAACTTTTCCCGGTTTTCCTTCCCGTTTCGCTGTACCACCAGTATTCACGCATCTTCCTGCAGGGTGAATGGAGCGAATGAGCAAAACGAGAACGAGCAATAGCAAGCTGCTTAAGGCTTGGCGTCAGCTACGTTCGAACGAACAGCAATCGATAGGATTGATCTTAATCTTATTATATCATTAAAATTCTCCAATCACACCACGCGGACTCACGCGGAGGTGAGTTTGAAGAGATACGTGGCTTAACTCGCTTATTTGCCGGAATGTTTCTTTGCGAAGTGTCCAGCCTCAGGTATGGGCTCAGAATGGACGGATGGAGTCGGAAACCTGGGACAGACGGGAACGATACACATTCACCCCAATTTAGACATCCATCCGACCAGCGACAGAAGCAGTTCGTGCGTACCACTTTTCACACCGGCCTCGGTGATGTGGTGTGACATATTTTTAACCTTGTAAGCTTTGCGCTCCCTACGACGCAATGCATTCGTTTGACTTCTGCAGGCGACCAATTTGCGGAAATCGCCGAATCGTGATCGGCCGGGTTGAACTGCAAAACCCTCCCACCTAGGTGCCCATCCTTTCCCTGCCCAGAGTTTCCCGTTATGATAATCACAGCTACAGAGAGCGGCGACCGAATGCTCCTTCGGGGCGGAGACGCCGCATCCCGAAAAACCGTAACGCAACGCGGAACAACCCCCAAAGGCCATCATTTCGTAAATAAGCATTACGAAATAATTGACTTCGGATTGCTGCTTACGGGAGCGATCCGGTACCATGGCATGGTTTGATTGCACCGTTTGCCCGGTAGGGTTTGTAACTTCTTTTATTTTGCAACGCCGCACACGCATGGATATACGAGACGCTACACAGGCGAAAGTTGCGCCAAATCTGCGATGCTTTGGATTGCGTACGTGGCCCCATTTCACACCCAATGGTACGGCCGCGGCAAAGATAACAACCGGTGGGCACCCGCGGACGAACGGCCCCGGAATATCCTTTGTTTTGTTATTTTCAAAAAAAAACCCCGCAGGACGTCGCAGAGTTCACTTGTCTGCCTGCCTGTTAGTATTTCGCACTGCAATTCAAGCGTCGCGAATTTTATGCATTTCTGTTTATTACACCCAAGCCACACACCGTTGCCATCGTTCACGGGTTCGTGATAGTTTTTCATTACCGGGGTTTTATTATAAACATAAAGCGTAATGATATGTTTTATGCTGCCTCATTTAGCGGACATCTTGCGAACAAACGAAGTGCCGACAATAAAGGTATCCCGGCAAAAAGGCGCACAAAGCACAGTAAATTCCCGTTTGCCCACAAGGCAGACAGTGAAGATGAAGGTGATGCTATGTGTATGCTGGTAATGTATGAGATTTTCCTTCCCAAAATGAGCTGTTAACTCCGTGATCGTGGATGCGAATGTTCAAAGCACTAGTGATCTTTCATGTAACGCTGTTGGTGGGCAAAAGTGATGTACATGATCGTTCGTTTCATAATCCATGGACATAAATTCGGAAAAACAAAACGTGTAAAAACAATTTAAATCCTGCAAATATTTCAAAGCTATGTCTTTGAAATGCTATTCCAACAATTCCCTATGTGAAACCTTTTTATAACGGTATTTTTTTGTGAAAATACTTAAAATACCAACAATCTATTAAAACAGTAGAGAAACCGAACAAATGAAACACTGTGAGCTGTAATGGCCATTAATAAAATTTACATCTCTATCAGAGCACGCTCCTTGTAGCTAATGATAACCGGAGATGTTAACGTCCCGAGCAACACTTTCCTCGTCTTCCAACGGTTTCTATCTAACTCCGCAACGAACCCGTGCGCGAAACATCATTCCGATACCTATGAGTTTGGAATTAAACAGCGAAGTAAATGCGCATCTGCGGCAGGCTTTTGTCACGGTAAACTTTCTAGCCATCCATCCATGCATCCATCCACTAACAACGGACCATAGATGAGGACAGTGAGTGTGGACATATTGTACGTAGGTCACACGTTATGAAGGGCCCGCTAAGAAGTGGGACATCCGTCCGGTAGAAAACACGTGAACACGGGCCGAGAGGATCCATCAGCCTGAGCAGCCAACACCAGGTTCAACGACCAGCTCACTCCCGATATGGAAGATGGTTTGTTCCTTTAGCTGTTCAACCGGGCGAACCATCATCGCATCATCGCACACAGCTGTTAGTGGTCCGAGCGAATCTTCGCGCCTTACTCGCGAAGCAACTTGAAGAGATGTACAAGCAGCAGCTAGTTTGGGGAAGCGATTATACTGTGAATAACCATACAACGTAGCACGAATGACCGAAAAGAAAACTGTATAAAGGTTTTGCGTTTTTCTACTGGACGGCCATGTTGGAATTTGTGCTGCGATGCGATGTATATAGTGAGTCGACAATCGGAGAGAAGATCTTAGATCTGATCATCTAGTCGATATAGGCTGACCCTTATTGGATGAATGAACATTTGCGGTAAAATATTTTAACATTATTTTAGACAGGGCGTTCTTTCTCGGATTGCTGCACAACTTATTAATTTTAAGGCTAATATTGTAAGTTACTAAACGATCGCTTATATTTATTCGGGTTTACATTATTAGATATCTTGAAGATCAGAGAATGGTTTGTATTGATCATATCACGAGCAAATATGTTAATAGTAAGGCAAGATCTTCCAATGATCGTCGTATTTAAACCACGACGATATGACCCTCAATGTCTCATGACAGAGATATCGGACAGGCTGCTTTTACGTACATAGTTGCAACAGTTGCAATGAATAGTAAATAGACGCTTTAGGCAAGAGATTTCATGCAATGCCGCGCGTTTCCGACTAAATCGCTAGAAGCTTAATTCCTACCTGTACGGTTAATGCTTACCACCAGTGCTAAAGCCATTCGTAACTGGTGTGTCCAGTAGCAATAGCGGTGATTATATTTAGTTGCTTATTGCACTTTGCAGTCCATTAGAGTAGGCCGTTTTATTTGCTGTTTTTTTCTTCTTTCTCCTACTATCTGCTTAAGTTTATTTTCAATCTAGCGCTTAACACTGCCACCGTTAACGAAACGAGAGGTTGTTTGTTTGGGTTACCGGTGCACAAACAAGCAGCCGGTACAGTTAGTATGTTTTCCAACGGAACATTTTGTTCGCTCGACCATTCGAAAAGTACCGGGTCGACGAATGAGTTAGAAGGGACCACATGTACGCTTAACACCTTAATGAGGACCACAAGTTTCTTTGATCGTGTTGTAATGCGCAATGGAAATCGTTTAAAGCAGACATTAGAATAACATCGAATATATTAAAAACTTGCACGAGCTCCAAGAGTTTCTTTGAGAGTATCTTGAGATATCCTGCAAGCTCCGTCAACATATTTAAGACCAATCCTATCCAGGAAGAAGGAATGTGACCTCAAGTTGAACACATGCTGAGAGGTTTGTAAAATCCCTCCCCCCCCCAAAAAAAAAACAACTCCTAGGCGCTTAACCAACGACCCTTTGCCGTCGGAAAAAGTTCTTTCATTAATGGTAATCATTAGAGCGCTAATGGTCCATCACTAAGCGTTTGGCCAGTGGCTTCGTCTCCATCGCTCTCACGGGGAGCGTGTGTCGATAATTTAAGCCTTCCAGTGGTCAAACTGGACTACCAGCTAGGCGAGCATAACCTTCCGTAGATCGAAATCCGAAGAAAGTAGGCAAGCAAGATGACGCTAGACTAGGGCTAAAGGGCTCAGATAATAATTTCTATCTGCTGTCCAAATCCTGTTACAAAGCTAGAGATATTCATTTGCTAGCGGGTTGCCTTCTCCTTCCTTTTTTTTTGGAGTGCGATATAAGCGTGAAGGAACAGAGCTGTTTTGACCGGTGTTTGGTTTTGCGATTCATGTTCGAAGCATCTAGAAAATCTTCCAAGATTGTCGGGTAGGCTTCCCCCCCTGTTCCGGGACACCAGTCTGTGCCGAATGCGATATGATCGCCAGGTGTAGTGAATGAAAGAGGCAGAGAAAACTTGAGCTTCAGTGTTGATCATCGTACAACGCACAGGTTTTACCTAAAGACATGCTTGTTCCAGGCGTGCGCTGCCCTTCCTTCCGCTGTGCATGTCTCTTTGGAGCTGGTTTTTTGTATATTCTCGGAACGCCTGCGTGTTGCATCTTTGTACAAAACGATCCTCTTGTCCTACCGTACTCACCAACCTACCCCATCTGGTTGATCCAGTCAAAAAGATTAAGCAAACCGCTAGCCCGACCAACGTCGTTCTCCCGAAAAAGGAGGCGAACGGGCTCTTTGGGGCGAACGATTCCGAAGAATTTGCCGCAGATGATCGGGACCCCTTGTGGATAAGGTTAATTGGGATAAAGTAAGGCCCTGCTTTCGGGATAGAAGACGCTGATGGCCGACGCACACGACAAGTGGATCGTACGTCAAAAGCAACTGTAGAAGCCGATGATCGAACTCACCAACGTGCCCAGAGGGGCTACGCCTTTTCCGTGCACGTGTTATCTCCTCTCGCACGCAAGTTATGTACGCTTTCTTTCTTCGCTACTAGCTAGTGGTTCGCCCATCGGTTAATCCTCTGTGTCTGGTGCGCAAAATTCGTCACAAAGCTTTTCTGCTTAATGTCTGCAGGCTATGGATGGCCTGCTTGTTCGAGGATAACGGACCGTTAAATTGGACGTCGACATGCCAGAGGCGAAAAAAATGTGTCAAGCTTCAACAGTGTGTCTCATGAAAATATCCGGTGCAAAAATATCATACGACCACGTTGAAGCATTCCTGCGGGAAGCTTATCCCACGATCAATCCATCGAATCCGCTCAGTAAAACATTTGAATCGATCCAGAAACTGACAATGTTCATTATGTTCGCCAACCGTTCATCCAGGATCTTCCCCTTTCTGGAATCTAATCGAATTCGTTCCGACATCCAATTACCAAATGTACGGATCATTACAGTCGACGATTCGTTTCAACATTTCACGTCCGCTTCTGTACGGTCCAGTTTCGATCGATCTCACCATATCATCTACGCATCAGATATTGAAATTATTATACACACCCATCGTGTCCGACCAATACGATGACGAAACCGGGCACAGGAATAAAAACAAAACAAAAACTGTTTGCGACGCAGGCCAAATCGCAAACGCTGGTTCGTACAAATCGAAACCGCCCAATCATCGATCGATTCCGGTGGTGCATCAACAAGCGAAACCAGCGCGGCAACAGGAGAGCAAATTAACGATTTCGGCACCTGCCGAAATTGGATGCCTTCGTCACCGTCGAACCATTGCTTGCAACAACAGATTCCACAGTGCACAGAAGAAGTAGCGATCAATTGAACGATGGTACTCCACGAACGACATTAACGGAATAAAATGTACCGAAAAGAAGAACGGCCGATCTCAGTGTTTGTCCCAGTGTCATCAATTAATCACCCATCTACGGAACGGCTCGGTTCTGGCGCAATAAATTGGCGCGTGAAATAACGTACCAGTGAGTTACGGGTGGCATGGGTTTCTGGCAGGGGGTTGTTGGTTGAACGGGTTCGTAAGGGAAACTTCAGCCCCATGTAGGACGGTATTATTTTTGGTAATTCCAACGTCTGTGATGTTTGTGTGATGACAAAAACAAATCGGACGCTTCCTCACTACTTGACGTCAAACAAAGAATTTTTTATTAATTTATTTATCTGATGATTTAATGATGTAATCTAACAATTCAAACAATTTAGAACGAACAGTTTGGACAAACTTGGTCATGTCCGCTTCTCCGTGTATCTGATACACCGCTTCTTTCTGGAAAACTTCTCGCAAAGTAAACGAACATAAAAGTGTCACTCAGCGAAAGGTTTTAACCTTGCTAATATGTATTACGCTGTTGATTTTCCTTCCATTCCCGCTTTTTCCGTCTGACATCAAAATCTTTCATACACGCTTGTGCCCATAAGACACCCTCGGTGCCCTGCCTGGCTGGCTCAAAGTATGCTCGGATCGGGGAAATGAATGAAATATGCGATACAATTAATTCAACGCAGCGATACTAAATTTATGCAAATAACAGCATATCTGCATACTCAGCTGGCTACGTTTTATGGCGCTTTCAGATGCGCGCAACACCCAGTGTGCTTGCGCCGCCCGAAGTAAGTAAGGCCTTACGGGAAGAAAGTTTTCTTCAGCTGTCACCAATGTTCCAAAGCAACCGACGATCGCACGATGACCGCAGCAGGGTAAGGTTATCCGTGTTATCTTTCGCGTCGCCATTCGGAACGTGTGGCAGTGGTGGAGATCGAAACAAAATAAACGACCCGATCAAAACATTTGACTGGTTCTCGTCGTGTTCCCGAACCAGCAACGCTATTTCTCACCGATGTCTGCAACGTGTAAGGAGTAGAACTGGTTTTTCGTTCGATATGATCGGTGGAAGTTTAGCCACATCGTCAACCGATCAAACGAGGACCAGATTTTATCTTGACAATAAGAGACGGGTTCAAACAAAAAACACGAAAACCAACGGACGTTTCATCAAACGATTGCCAGAAAGTGCACATTACTAGCGTTGATAGCTCTGCAACAATTATAACCTAAAACACTGTTAAAACCCGTCCTAGTTAGTGTTTAAATCAGAAAGAAAAATACCTTACTCATTTCGTTAAGTACATGTTTTACCGACACAGATATAATTCTTATAGTTAATGATCTGTCTCATGCCCCTCCATTCTCGTTAACAACCAAAAAACAGAGTGGACAAACGGGACGCCTGTCAATAATTCCTGCTAGTTCTCCAGACAACAAACCTTCCCCAGTGCGATGAAATCTCGGAACGATTGGAACGATGATTTGATTTTTCTCCTTTCTTAGATCAAACTCGATTCGATCCCTAACGCCTCATCATCACTATTTTGGTTAGCCAATTGATGGAGCATGTGGATGATTTGATGATGGAGTGAAACTCGAAACCATGATTCGTTCGTTTTAGTGAATTTCTGTTAAGAAGATAATCCTTATTTTAACCGCTCCCGATGGCAATAATGTTCTACCATTTCGGGTCGTTGACACACCACTCTTTGCCATCGTCCTTTTGGCAAGAAACAGTTAGAAAAGATATGCAAAATTAAGTTAAAGAGAATCGAAAACAGATCACTTCCACACACGATGAATGCCACGTGCAATAGACACCACAATATAAAAAATAATAGTTTTACTTATATATATATCACTTATATAAACACTTATGATGTGATCTTTCTAAAATAAAAAACAATTTAAATAAAAAAACTGTTATTAACAGAGGTTCGTCGCCGTATTTTATAACCACGCGTTGAAGTCGTTAGAAAAGCGCGGAACTCTGTCATTTACTCTTCCTCGGCTTTATACACCGCTTTCGCACGCCTCAACTGTCATTCATCTGTCATCGGCAAATGATCCTTGTTTTGGAGGAATGGAGACGAATAGTCTGTTGGTTTGTTCGTAACGTTTAATCAACCCTAAATCAACAATCCCATAAGAACGAATGTTTCACATTCCACATTACGCGACTCGTATTCTCGCATGTGCGATGATATCGGTCCAGGAGACAACACACGCAAGCTCACATAAACTCGTGTGCGGTTCAGCTTCGCTTGCTGGCACTAATCGAGTTTCTCGTGTCATCCGCACCGGCAATTGTTGCTGTCGCTGACAGGTGATGGAAGATTTCCTGGATACCGGGATCGTCCCTGCCTTTATCTTGCTACTTGAGCGCTCCCGACTTAATAATCGCTTTTCAGCTTATTCGTTTCTCCACCTTTTCCAGCCATTATGTACACATTATCATTCTTGGCTAATTAAATTTCAAACCTCGTTGGTACGGGAGTTTTAAATTCGCTCGTGTCTCGTATCTTAGTGAATATTTAAACAATGATACAGAGAAATATTCTTTTAAAATAAGTTAAATTTAATGTAACAATGAATCAATGAAAAATATAAACAAATGATGCAATCTTTTATTGACCAGTTGCTAGTTTCAATTACACTAGCACACTATTTAACCCAATTTAAACCTCACTCAGATATTTCAACAATTAAACTACAAAGTACTGTGTTTGATCTCGTTGCAGTAGCCCCAAGGTATGACATTGATCGATGGAACACCGGATGTGTCTCTTCACGAGCTAAGCTCATCAAACAGGAAGCTACAATTACTCCACTTGGCGCTGATCGCTGATTACTATTTGTTAGAAAACATATAACTTTTATACATTGAAACTTTCTTCTGCGAAAAAGAGAATTTGCATGAGTTTTGCTGCTGTTTCGGCTATGTATTCAATGCATATTCTATCTTTACGCAATACTATAATTTACCGCAAAGGAAATCTACTAAAAGCCGTAATTAAAATTCTTCTATCCAACTGTACCCATATCCGAATCGAGCCGAAACCCTTTCATGATGACGTGTATAAAAGTCTGGCCCCTTGATAGCGGTTTGCCTCATTCGTACGAAACTTTTCCGCCGGAGAACCCATGAACATCGATGTTTTTTATGTGCTCGTCATTCGGGGAGAGTTTTACGATGATTACATGTTTGGCTCCTGCACCTTGGAATAGAAAACTCGTCCAGCGTCAAATGGTGGACGGGTTGTTCGGTGCAGCGAAAGGCATCATTCCTGTCGTACGGACTGTGTCGTCGCAATCGGGTGGACTTTAGCATTTTAGTTTTTACTACCATCCAACGTGGACGTTCCAAGAGCTACATTTCCCCTTCACGATCGGGCAGTGTAGTGTTCACACTTCAGTAACGTGTGGTCGTGTTAGTAGCGTGAAAAAAAGACACTGCCCGCCGTACTCATCTCATAAATACATAAATTGACTATGAGGCAATAAGAACGCTTTCCGTCCTGCGCTTACAATTACGGCTCTCGCTCGTTCGCATTGGTTGATTGGTTTCGTTTCAGTTGTTTTGCCACTCGCGGCTACCAACCGTTCGGCTAACCCCAAATGGCACGGGAGAGAAGGTAAACTCCCCAATTTAAACCATTTCAATCCGACCTCGATCGTTCGTTCAGTTCAAACCACCCCGAGCAATGTATCGAACCATTTGAAGATCGCAATGGCCGACCACATTCGTTGTTCTGTTAACCGGTCTCTGTCCCATTCCGGCCACCGCCGCCGGTACAGGCGCTGCTTTTCCATAAGGAAATTTGCAATAAAAATAAATTTTTGTTTCTTAACACGGGCGTTGGGTATGTTTACGAGCTCAGCCAATGAGGGGGGACTGTTATTCTGTGCAGAGACAGTTTCTGCACTCTGGCTGTGTTTGGTTACATTTTATGGAATTTTATGCTTTTTCCTGGTCGTCTGGACCCGATGCAGTTCAATTTATATTGCTGCATAATATGGAAAGATCTGAGTTAAACAGAAATTATGATACGATTCGACAAAGCAATTAGAGTAAGTTTGCTTATCTTCATTCATTCGTTCATGAGTATTTGCTCTTCGCAAAGTTATAGTTTTATATGAAGATAAATGATTATATATGTAAGAGCAACAATATAATTGTCAGTTAAACTAGCCAAACGTTCGGAATAAAACACTACTCAAAAGTAATTCAAAAAAGAAGAATACTTTAACCACCAGCATAACCATTCCAGAGCAACCACCGCCGAATACGATCGCTCATGAAATGGGAAATCGTGACAAACTTTTTTTTTCGCGTTAATTCGCAAAAGCTACCTCCTTTCAAAAGGCGACTCTATAACATCCACTAGCATGCAGCCTTGCATTGAATAGTGCTGGAGAAGTTGAGCAAGAAAAAAAACCCTTTCTAAATAGGGCTCATAGCTAGCGTACTGTTCCATAGCTCCACGTTTCACAATAAACGACCGGGAGTTGACTGTGCAGTAAGAGGATTTTGTATGTTGCCTGGCAGTGGCAAGCTTTCGGGCTCTGGACTGTGCCGGATAAAAGGCAGAAAGGGTCAAACGACGATGTTGGCCTACGTTTTTCAGGTTTCGGGCTGACAATCGCTCACGGCTTTAGAGGGAGTCACAAGAATGTGGTGGGTCTCGTTTGCACAAGATGAACACCGTTTGCTGGAAGCCATACTCATTATGTTTGTTCCCCAGTGCAATGAAGTGGGTTAGTACGGCTCGGTAAAATGTTTTAGCCATGTCAACGAATAACTATGGGGAAGAAAGCTTCCAAAGTAAATCGCAAGCATATAAACATTTGGAATGTGTTAGAGATTTTATTTTTAAATGCTTTGTCACAACCTTACTAATCCGAATAAAATATGAAAAAGAAAATAACTCACTGCAATAGATTTAGATTATTTTTTTTTCTTTTAAATTAAAAAAAGAATAATTTCGTTTGCAGAATTGGTTGATAAAATGAAACCCTTTTCACCGGGCTGCAAAACCCCACAGAACAATAAGCTTCCAAACGAGTGGCAGGATTTAATTATAAAAATGAAATTTGATACGCCTCAACGTTTCTTTGCGGGATCGGACAAAATTGGAAAGACGAAAACAGACCACACCACCAGCGTACCACAAACTAACATAAATTATGTATGAATATAATTTGCGCTGTGTGTGAATTCTGTTTTATTCCGCTTCAATATCGCCACCACCCGGGTCCCACTCGGGTCGGTTTGCATTCCAGGTAGGGCAGGGAACGTCTCCCCAGCATCCGTCCCACCCTATCAACGGGTCGTTGTTTTGTGTGTTTTTTCGCCTTCGCGCACAAGAACCCACAAGAACAAAACAATCGTCGGAATGCAAAAGATGAGATAGCAGACTTCGTACGTTTGCAATAAAACCAAATTCGCAACTCGTTCTCGTTCGGCTCGTTTTACGTTCAGGTAAACAAAACAAACCCATCCAGACGGGCTGTACCAGTGACGGGGAGTGTGTCTTCGATGCCGGGAAATGGCGGTAATGGTCACCAAACGGGAATGAATGCCAACAGCACAAAGTGTAGCTTCATTGCATCAAACCGTATAGTTGCTGCACTGCAGCACAATAGATGTTGCACCTGGGGGGAGACGAACGAGACGGGCGTGTGGACAGAAATGCAACAAGAGCGGCGAATCAACGCCGCTGCCAGCAGAATCGTACACACAAAAATGGCCACTACAAATCATTGCATAAACATTGCACTGCAGCAAACAGAAAATCGTATCCGTTTGCATCCGACTTGTTGCGCCAATTGCACGACGATCAACACTGGGCAGGTCGTTTTTCATCCGTTTGTCGGTGCAGAGGAACGACAAAACACTTGCGCTTGGCATATTTCTTGGAAACGAACCGAAGGACACACACAGGGAGAAACACCAGCAAGAAGCATCGATTGCGCGCCAAATGGCAGTCATCAGGGCGTCCTCGATCGACTTGCAGCTAAAAGCCACAATGAATATGCCGATAAATTCTGTTCCGCTCCGGGGGGAAAGAAAAACGGAAGGAAGAAAAACAGGCATTGTGGGGAGCGGCGGTGGGGTAGAGCGGGGAAATCAAGTTCCGAACATGAAATCGGAACATCCACCACGATGTCTGCGTACACACTATCCACTTGCATCCTGTTTACCGTCTGCGCCACTGCCGTTGAGGTTCACCGCTGATGCGCCCGTTTAGCTCTTTCGCCATCCCCTGCTGCATGCTGTGTCACGCGAGACGGTAATGAAGGCACTTGTGTGATGTTGACTATTCGTACGGTACACAGGCACAACGTATCGGGATGTTAATTTTCATCTTAAAATGTTGTGAAACATTAACTTTGAAACTTTAACTTGATAAAGTGCTAATGTTGCGAAAATTTTGATTTTTAAATAATAACACTTAAAACAGTTTTGTATGATAATTATTTCTTGTATATCTATTTATTTTTTATACGGCAAAAAGGCCGTCCCATTAGATACTAAGCAAAATATAACAAATTATAAATTTTGTTTTATAAAAGTATCCAGTACGATTGTTTTTTTTGTATGTGGTTATGCGTACTTTCTACATTATTTCAATTTTTTCGCGTAACATGATGTTTTCAAGATGTGTTTCATTAAACATATGAACAACTTTTAACTCAATTTTTCAACATCCAACACCGAAATTCAGTTAAAATACCTTTATAAATAACCATGCCGCAACGATCATGATCCAATGGAGGCAAAACCCAACCAAAGGCAGAAAGAAACGACGAAAGCAAAACGGCGCACCAAAGCGTAGTGCAAAATAAAAACAGACAAGACTCGGTGCGGCCATTTTCGAGCTTCGATCCACGGATTCACGCGAAGAACAGCACAGAAAACCTTCGCCCGCTCGCAAAGCGCCCGGCGTCGTCAACCTTCAACCGGGCGAAGATAGCCCGGCGGTGTGCGCATCAAGCGACGAATGAATGGGGTTCAAGGTTCCTTCATCCCGGTTTTGCAGCCGTACCGATGTTAAATAACAGCGGAATCAGAACGGCACAAGAACGAGCCCCGAGAATCGAAAATGAACGCAAAATATATAAGTTATAATTTTCGCAACGATGTTTCCCTTTTTATTCCGCACTGTCCACGCTCGATCCGGCACTGAATTTGGCGACCTGCATGCGTTCCGAGACAAATAAAATGCATTCCTTTCAAGCCGAGAACCCAGCATACTTGCTCCGATGCACCATCGGCACCATCATGATACTCTTCCAGTGACGCCACACACACGCACACAATCAAGCTCCACACAAAATAGTGACGTTGAGGAAAGATCGTTTGATAAACGCAAAAGGCCTTCAACAAAAGGCCACAAACGAACGGGGCAATAATTAGAAAACCACCGCGGCCAAAGTCAAGATGGCGTGTTGCATTTGTGAGACGATGCATTCGAATGGAGATTTGAATGCCCAACACCCAACCCGGCCCCGTTTTTTGAACGTCGCGAAACGATTTAATGTTTAGCTGCAGGTATCCGGCTGATAAATGCATTTTCCAATCAAGCGCGAAAGTTGGTTTGCATAACGTTTTTTATGCGCACGAATTGGTGCCTTCTCATCCGATGGTTCCGATTGATGATGATAGACGGATGCACGAACCAAAGCGCTTACGGCGTTCTTTGTGCCAGTACGCTCTTGTCGGTTTTGCAGTTACTGCTGCAATCGTTTAGGACCCGATCGCGGAGTCGCGTGATAGGTTAAATCAGTGATTCCTTTTATTAACCAGCAGCGAGAGCGACTGCACCGTGAAGTGCATATGCCCCTTTAATGCACCTCTTTT